>JAQBSW010012882.1:0-15467 GCA_029291075.1 Eudiplozoon nipponicum
TAATCTTCGTGATTGCATAGAAATTGTGCAACCGATATTTCCAGTCAAATACAATGTATGCGAGACTGTAAGAGTTGAGAGCCCCATATCTAAATTTGATTTCCATATATATTCAATGCGGTTGGATTCTCGCTAGTCAGTGTGCCGTCGTACTCTGATGATGAGCATGGAAGGTCAAAACGTATCAGTGCGTTGCGACTGGTGGTAGTTTTGTTATGTTGTTCTACGACTGGTTAAATACAATGGGATTGGTGTTTACTTCAAGCCCGAAAACTTTATTTAAAGAATTGTTACCACCACCCGCTCAATCAATTATTACTTAATATTCTACTGTTTGCCCATTTTTGAAAATTTTCGCTTCCCTACCCATTTTATAGACACACGCATTGCGGTTACATGTTTTGATTCGTTTGTTGAATAATTTCTATCAATTTATTAACTACTGTCAGTTTTCTGATTGATTTAGTGAGGGATCCAACATATTCTGAAAGTTTGGTTTGCACTTGGAAAGGAATTGAAAGCTCCTGCGTGATATTGAAATACCTCAAGTAGACCACATTATGTACACGTAGCAAAAGTCTGCAGTCAAGTGTTAAACATAAACTATGTTTACAGTGAATTGCGTGATAAATATTCATAAATTCACAACTGAAACAAACAACTGTATGCGATGCTTTATAATTGTGAAGTTAAGCCATTTTTTGTGAATCCAGAAAGTAATTTGAAAAGTAATTATGTAATAACGCATAAATTTCTTTAAAACCAGAGTTGTGTATAACATCCGTAATAAAACGATATTTTGCCTTGTCAGACGCAAACTCGACTGAAATATCTAGTAACCTATGTAGTAAACTTCTAAAAGAACATTAGATTAAGTTAGGTAGTATGAACACGTCACAAAAAAACAAAAAGTAGCGAAAAACGTACATGCGCATGCAAACACACATACACGCACTCAGGCACACGGGAAACACATTCATGATTTTTTAAATCGAGGTTGCGATATTAATGTACACACCAGTCCCATTACAAACTAGGCGTTGCATAATGTACATAAGGCAATTCATGCAATAGACCGCATTCGTTCTTATTGGTAACTCTTCCTGTACTTTCCAGAATTTGCCGCGGCCAGAACGTGAAGAATTCCAACGAGGGACTAGACCCGGTCTACTGGATGAATTGCCTTTTCTGAATTATAAAATGCTTGGTAAGTAATAATTATATAGATTTATGATAGACAAAACATGATTCCCATTCCTCTACATGTTTAAATATACGATGATTTAATTTCGGTATATATTCGCTACGATGTTACTATTGAACATGCTTTTGTTGGATAACTGAAGCCGTCAACAATTCCAGTCAACTTAGTGCCCCTTAAAGTTTCTTGACAATTTATCTTAGAAGGAACACCCAATAGGCTAAACTGCAACAAATTTGACAAAAAATTTGCGGTTTGACCAGTGTAACAATTGTCGGTGTTTCAATATGCAAATCTGAGCCATGCGTTAACGTTACACCTGGTTAGTTCACGTATCAGGGAACAAATAATAATTGTATGCATACTTGCGCAAATAAACGATATGCCTGAAATTTGATCTAAATAGGTTTTTTTACCTTAAATCAGTCTACATTACCTCGCATTAAGTTAGTCGGCAAGACATTTGCATATTATTAGAGCAAAAGTTTCAAGTATCGAATCGCAGTGTATTGTAACAGAACAAAAGAACCTATGCACGTGAAAGTATCTGCAGGCACACACAAATACACACACCCACAACTGTTTAACGTGTTAGCAAATCCACTAAAAAATAATGGTGTCAGAGATGTACATGCAAGAAAAACTTTGATAGGTAAATTCATTAAAATTATTAGGATATTATGCAACATAGTGACGAATGGTATGCAGACATTTTGCAAAAAAGCACCTAGAATATATGAGGGCGAATCTAACCTTTACGCAATTTTATACCGCAAACATTTTCTGAATTCATCAAACTCATACGAGATGCACAAAGCTGTACTACAATTAACAAAATCATTTCTTCAAGCAGCAACGCGAAGATTGATATATGTACGTTTTGTAAACAAATGTTAAGCTAGAGGATTATCCGTGATTAGTTTATAAAATTTGCGTGCTAGATCTAATTAACTGCAGTAAAACAATATTTTCTAAGCAGCGAAATGTCTGTTCACGTAATATAAACTACAAAGGATGTATGCGCTACAGGTTTAAATCAAGTTAATCCCATTAAAATTTTATATAGCTAAACTCCGGCTACGGCAATAGAGAGTATCCGGTAAGAATAAGCCGGAACTGCAATTTAATATTTAGTCTATACCGACAGCAAATATGGATTAAAATCCTGCTATACTATTCAAAAAATTATATATATATATATATATATATATATATATATATATATATATATATACATATATAAATCCACCTACTGCCTTATCGAATAGAATAACACAGCTAATACTTGAAGCATCAGGACCAACACTTTGGAAGACGTTCCTATTTCGCAAAACACCTCGCAAGGTTTGAAATCAAATGATAAAATAGCAAGGAGAACAGCCACGGTAAGCATTTACAAGGCAGACGCAATTCCAACTTAAAAAGTTATATTGAATTGAAATACAAAATCGTAAATTATACACACACACACACACAAACACACATATATATATATATATATATATATATATATATATATATATATATGCTGTTGTTATAATCTAAACATTGCTTACGATATCAATTGAAATACATCTAATTAAACAAATTTTAAACTATTTTGATCTGCTACATAGGAACTCTCAATACATATAGGACGTGTTAAATGTAACTATTATACAGACCCATAAAAAGAGAACTCTAGTAAAGATATAATATGCGTAGCACACAGAATTGTATAGAAATTAAAAGTCCGGTGACGTTTTCCATTAGCGGCCAGGCTCTGAAGTATACTGTCATTTGTGATATCGCGATGATTGTACCGATTGATACTGACGAGTTTCCAAATAAGGTAAAAACTATAATTTATCGGATATATTTAGTTGATTAATTTATGCGATAAAAATGATAAATTAATTGAAGCACATGTCCTTTGGTATTTTCCTAGTTCTTTTATAAATATATATGAATGGTATAAAATAAATCCTGAATAAAATAGAAAATGCAGTTTTTCAACAACACGGATGTCATCAATAGTTGCCAGAATTGCCATGGTAACGATTTTAACGTGGCGCCTATCGTTCAATCGCGTGACTCATCCTCTACACTACCAAAACCGCACATTGCATGCAACTTTTATCTAAATAGCGATTTATTTTGCTAGTCTATTCTTCAGGTGAATCTATGTGTTCTTCTGCATTCTAACTAAATTTTTCAAATAGTTTATCCCAATCTGTCAATTTAAGAAAAATACCATGTAACCTTCGAATGTAATTCTTATCTGAATTTCACTGACAAAATTTGATTAAATATGTTGTTTCGAGTTCAAATGCCGATTGCATTAATTCTAAAAAATACTGATGATTGTCCATTGCGTGCGAAATAGATCTAGTTGATTGAATACCTTTGCTATCTTAGATAATATTTATTTTGTACTACCGGCATGCCCATAACCAAATTCTGCCATCGTTAATATATATATATATATATATATATATATATATATATATATATATATATATATGGACGTATGGCTGGTTGGAACTCTATCTTGAAAGGCAATCTCATATGAGAGAAAAGAGTGAAAAAATTATGAATTGGTAAAAAGAATAAAACGTGTACACAATCTGCGGCTCCCGTGACATAAGAGATAGGTTATTTTATTATAGGCAATAGACATGAGAGTTTAATTCTTGACTGTACACTTATGGCTAATACTAAGGAACGTCAATTAAGTTTTCAAAAAGGTGTCTAGTTTATGAGTTGCATTTAATAAATTTTACTTAATTTGGTTTACACCGGTAGGCTTGTGTATATATTCCGATCCAGCCATGAAATTATTTAAATCAACATCCTTTCTCAATGTGGTATTGTGTCCATCTAACAATGACATGTCGAGGCGAACTAGCTTACATTTAATGCCGAAAAAGTTACTAATGGTTATCTACGTAAAACAAACTGAACAAAATATGTGTGGATACATAAAATTAAAATTGCATGCAATGCAGGTTTCGCGAGATGGGAGGAATGTAATGGTTGATATTGAGCCAAAAAATACAAACCTCGATCTTCGTCTACAGCCACTCGGGCTTCTTTTAAGGAGCGCTCAATAAAACATAAGTCGGTCTAATGGATGGAGTTCCTCTACTACCTTATGCTTTTTATTATATATATATATATATATATATATATATATATATATATATATATATATATATATATATATATATATAGCTAATTGAAATATAAATCATGTAATAATGTATACATTTATTATAGACCAGGTATGCATGACGCAGTTTAAAACTAGAACTCAACTTGACTGCAATGTTTGGTACTTTTTACTGTAAAATTTGAAAAGCAACGGTGATTAAGTTAGATTAAACGTATACATTCTGAGGCACGTCCCGTCATGCACGCTCAAAATTTTCACCTGTTTCTATCCAAATCATGTACAAACACCTATCGTCTATTTGGCTGAAGATTAAGAGTGTGGCAATCAGTTGCCGCTGAGCGTAACATATCATGGCTATTTTCTTTGAAAACCATCTAGAAATGTGTGCTTTTTGGGACGAGCTTTCCATAAGAAATGCCTGCAACTACTGCAGAAACATCTACCTCTTTGCCAGCTGCGCTTAGTCCGAAATGTTGTTGAATTCGCTGCCCCGGTTATCGGGCAGTTCAGCTTACAATGCGCACTGAGCTAAAAATTGCATTTGGATAAATAAATAGTATTTTAGTGTTTGATTTCAGGGAGCTGATGCTGTTCTATAAACATACTTCTGTACATATATATATATATATATATATATATATATATATATATATATATATAAGAACAAAACAACGTACTCCATGGAATAACATTTATTAATAAATCGTATTTCTACCAGTATCTACAGCTATTATTCTGGATTCGTTAGTATATTCGATCATCCAATCCCAACTGTACATTTTTCGTAACCAATCCCCTCTTCTTTATGTCAGTCTTTGTTTTGCGCAATTTAGACCACTCCTTTTGCGTAACGTCATTTGGTGTGTCATCGTAATTGTCGGGTATGTCGTATTTTGCGAAACGTTGGCTAGTTTTGAAGGCCTGTCAGTTATGTCTTTGTTCCAGTCCAATTTAATTTCTTTTTGAATTATTTTCTGCACTTTTAAGCAAATTGCTGATTTTTGTGCAGGAGCTGAGTGGTCTAAATTGTACAAAACAAAGACTGGCATAACGAAGAGGGGATTGGATGAACGAATATACTAACGAATCCAGAATAATGGCTGTAGATACAAATATAAATAAGATTTATTAATAAATGTTATTCCATGGAGTACGTTGTTTTGATCTTATATTTTAAAGAATGGGGAAACTGGCAACGATAAATATATATATATATATATATATATATATATATATATATATATATATATATATATATACGCATGTAAATATACGATGTGTATCTAACTAATAAACTTTTATATATATATATATATATATATATATAAATCGAGTAGTTCGAGTGAAATTTCACACTTGTTTTGAATCTTTATCACTTATCTTGGCATGATTTTATAAAGAGTGTGGTCAATTTATTTGGCTCCTAACCATAAAACGAAATGACAACCGCATTTACGTGTTTTCATACGGTGAGTATAAAACAAATTGTCTAACGCACGTAAAGGGTACATTGAAATTAAGTTACTGCAATTTCCTTTAGTTGGTTTTTCACAGAATTTTTAGACATATACACATAAGAGAGGCTGGCTTAACTATTTAAAGGTCAGTTATCAATTATTAGACAAACCAGTCAGACGTACAAATGCAACGGTTAAAAGAAATATCACACTTGATTTATTAGTGTATTCCCAAAACTTTTGATGAACTGAGGACCGAGGAAGGATACTGACGAAGGTATTCGAAATATTTCACAACAAAAGCAGTAATGGGGAACAAGTCTGTCTTATTCAAAACTTTAATAAGATAATTATTCTATGCCCAGTTTCAAAAATATTATTTGCTTAAATTTAAATTCTGTATATAAGACACAGCAAATGGCACTGCTTTTTAATTCTTTATGCAAATATTACAAGTAATGCACTCGGTTTAAAAGATAAACTATGAAATATTGCCATTTTTGTCTACGGTTTTACTGCTTTTATGTCCTTGTCTATAGTTCGAGTTTGCTTCAACAAACCTTCTGGTTACCCGTTATTTAATCAAGTAGTTTGGCGGTGCATGCTTCAATAAACGATTTAATTCTCAATTCAAATTAAAATGCATATAATTGACTCATGTTATATATATATATATATATATATATATATATATATATATATATATATATATATATATATATAATATAGGTATGAAAGCTGTAAGAAATGGTAAATTTCACAAACTGATCACTAATTATCTATGTACATTAAAACGTTCAGAAAAATTGCGAGTAATTAATCGAATACACTTTCAAAACACAAAACAAAGAAATGAGTGGTTTAAGTAGTTGCATGTTTCATTTTGATCTAATCTATATTGTTAAGAACGATAAGTATATTATATGCACAAAATTATTACGTTAGTGTCCATAAAATATCGATTTCTCAATTCAAGTAAAGATAAAATAGTATTTCAATTTTTTGCTAGTCTAAATTTGCTCGATGGATATGACATGAAATACTTATTTATAGACGAATAAACATACAAACTATCTGTATTTACGCTGTATTTCTCCCTGAATTTTAAATCTGCTATCTCTCTATCACAGATCAATGGCACCCTAAATTGATGGGAAATTGCCAATTTGAACTAAATGCTAAAGTTGCCCGCTATAATTGAAGAAAGGTATGACGCGGTAACATCATTGTACTCTACAAGCACCGGAGTGATGCGTTTGTTGATGATGATTGGATGGCGTCTGTTGATAGTGAGCATAACCATGAAATTCTGCGCCACTTTTTCCTGAAACGGATGTTGGATCACCGACGCGTTTATTGCTATTTC
The DNA here is from genome assembly GCA_029291075.1 of Eudiplozoon nipponicum. NCBI lineage: Eukaryota > Metazoa > Platyhelminthes > Monogenea > Mazocraeidea > Diplozoidae > Eudiplozoon > Eudiplozoon nipponicum. Next base: position 7,179 of record JAQBSW010012882.1, read on the forward strand.
TGTTTGTTACTGCGACAGACTTCGATCTTCTTGAAGCCCCGTTCTTTCTGACTGGACTTTGACTGTCAAAATTGGACGCGGGAATACTAGTGCCATTGTATTTTGAAATATCTGAGTCCACCTCAGCTCGTTGCAAACCTGAAAAAATAGAGGCACATTTAAAGAAGCTGCATATTATGCTTTTCGCGTATTCACCTATGCTCGAAACAATAATTCTACGTTTCCTTTTATAAAGGTTAAGATCATGATATAAATGCCTAACTCATTATACACGTCCATTTGTCAGCATAAACTACGAATTGTATAGTGTAGGAAATGAATTTAATCCAGTAGACCGGTTTTGTCCTTATTGGGAACTCATCTCGTATGGTCCAGAATTTGCCGCGGACAGGGTTCGAACCTTGGCCCGTCTTTTTGGGAATCTGGTGTTCTGAACACCGAGCTACCCTGCCGTAGACTACGCCCAATTTTCAGTTATATACTAATTAATGTTTCTTGGTTAGCCTTTTCTTTATGTGCAGCTTATACGGCATTCTTTTAGACCTGAATATTTATGTAATTAATGGCACATTGGTTGTGCGGGCAGTGATATCAGTCAATTTAATCAAGGTTCCGATCTTGATATAAACACCTGGCACATTATGCTAATTTGAGCAGAGAAAACACGCACAGGTCTATTAAAAAGCGTTAAGGATAAAAATAACTTGTTTTATATTTTAAGAATTGTTTCTATATTGATATTAACACCAATCTCATTAGATATTGCATTTGGCGGTATAAGTTAAGCATTTCATAAAGTGGAAAATGAAATGCATCCTGTATACTTTTTTGCATTCTCATTGGATACTCTTCCAGTTCTGTTCAGAATTTGCCGCGGATAGGGCTCGGACCCGGTCACGTCTGCTTCGAATTCTGTAAATGTAACCACTCAACCACCTAAAACGCTAACATTCTATACGGCACTTCAAGAGTTCCCAATAATGACAAAAGCGGTCTACTTGATGAATTGGCTTTAATACATTGTAAAATGAGTAGTTTTTACTGACAAATGTTTTATATAATCGGAATGATTTCTATATCAAGAATCCTACTGATGAATCGCCAGTAAGCACGAAACAAATGTGCACGAGATTATACTTTCGTTCATGCTGTATTTGGTTTATCTTTCTGGACATAATTGAACTATTTTGTAAGATAGGTTCGCAACACCTAATGCATAATTCCTATTGTTTGTTTTATAAAGTTTGTTGAATTCAAATTAATACGTTGAATTTCCAATATTCACTACATAAAGTACCAAATTTTACAGCCAAGTTGAGATTTGGCTAAAATAAAATAGCCGTTTGTAATTACGATGTGTATGTTCGTTTTAAAATAAATTTTTGCCTTGATACACGAATCATTTTGAAATAAAAATTAATAACATTTGTGATATCTAATATTTTCGTAAAATTACTATTTCACTTGATTAAATCTAATGATCAATTGCGTCTAGGTGTTTGTAAAATAGAAGTACAACCGATCAATTGCGTGTATAGCTTCCAGTTCAAGCTCAATGCCTGAACATGCTTCTTCTGCTTGCATAAATCCGGGTACAATTTGTTCATCCATAAAGCTTCCTATGTGGCTACCTCCCTGTTGTAGACGTGTATTCGCCATTTTATTGAAAACAGACGTTTAAATTGCAATGTTTTCTCACTCGACTAATTGACCGTCGGCATACGTAAGTTGATCGGCAGCTTGCGCATACACATTGGTAAATAATATTTTATGTCGACATTTCGGGCTGTTTCTCTTTGCTGATAAATTGTGTTACTTTAAATAACACTCGTAGTTTAGCTACATAAAATTTTCGTGTTAATGCTGCTTCATTTTTTTTGCTCTGCTGGAAACTGCATCCCAATTAAGAGAGATATTTCTTTTCTGGTCCGAAATACGTCAGTTTCTGTTGAAATCTTCTATTAATAATTGACTCAATTAATTTTCTAGGATAGCCATTAGACATTAAATCGTTTATTGATTTAGAATAATCGTTGTTTTTTGAATGTGGACTAACCAACCTTTAAATTCTCGAAAAACAACAGCTAACTGTTGATAAATTATATTGAAAATGCACGAAACTGCTGTAATGCAAATATTGGGCAGACCAGGTTGGTTTATCGTAAATTGTTGTATTTAATTTACCATTATTATCCTTCTTTAGTAGTACATCTAAAAAAGGCAGAATATCAAATTTCTCGTGCTCTGATGGGAAGCTGATATTTTTATGCGCCCTGTTGTAAATTTGAAGCACTGTTCTTGATTACGACCTGTTTTTAAGGGCAAGGAAAATGTCAACCACGTACTTATGTCACACTTTAATGATGCATTCTCCAGATGGCAATGGAGAATCTCAGCCAACACTGGAGAAAGGGGCTTCTCATTACCAATCCATCAGTCTGTTTATAGATGCTTCTGTTAAAATTAAAATGTACATCTTTCGTGCCTAATAAGATAAGCTTGCGTAGAGTGCGACCTAGCATTGGAGATGGTTATATGTCTTGTTCTACCGCTTGGACCATAATGTCAATTGTTTCGTCAATTGGAACCCTTGTAGACAAAGGCGTAACAAAAAAAGCATCATTATTTTGTTTTTAACATTTATATCTTGAATTATGTTGACAAAATCTGAAGAATCGGCAAAGGAATAATTACAAAGGAGTTTGCGCAATGGTTCCAATAAAGGAACTAACCATTTAGCCAATGCATGGAACGGGGAATATTGGTCTCTTATTTATTACTTTGCGCTCCACTTGGTCTACTTTATCTGATTTATTTTGTATTTTTATTTGGAATGTTTTTAATCTTTTGTAACTAATCGGATTTGTCCATTATAACAACGCTCTGGCCTTAATCCGTGCGTATTATTTTGATATCTGCATTTCTGCTGACATCTTTAATCGCATTTAAATGTTGCTTTGTTAATGCATGCTGTTCTACGCATTTGGTCGATATCATATATGAAGTCTTGTCAACTAAAGTAGCCTTGAACCAATTTTAATAATCAATACTTTTAGGTTCTAAATCGGCTTTTTGTTCAAATAGCAATACGAATTCCGTTTGAAAATCAGCATAACATCTATCAGAATGATGAATTCCATAATTTCTGACCATAAATATTGCCTCCATTGTTAGCTGATCGATTTGTATTTTTGATAAGTTAAGCACGCATTTATCAATATCCCTCGGTATTAAATTATACAAAACTCCACGTTTTATACCATTTTTGAATTTATTCAATATTATTTTTTGTGTCTTACGTCAAATTATTTGAAAAACCTCAGAAATCTCATTCTTGAAAAAAGACAGTTCATCAAATACACAAGATACGCAACACATTCTTGCCCGCAACACTGCTAAATCTTATTTTAACTGCTCCATTGTAGAATGCGCCAATCTTGTGAGAGTTATTTATTTATTTCCACACTTTCCAAGTTAACATTTTGAAATTTTAATTGGCCTTTAAATTTATATGTAAAGAGATGTTTATTTGTATATACTTGATAAGAATATGAGAAAGAAACGGTTTTTTATCTAATAAAAGTTAATTATATTTTTGTGCCTAAAATGGGTAGAATGAATTTTGGATTAACTTGGCTATGTTGTCGTCATCTAGTATCAAGTAATTGGCTATGCATATTTGCGTGTCATCTTTAGGTAACTTTTTAAGGATGAGCTAGGCTACGCAGTAGTTCAAACTCCATGTTTCTACAATGATTTGTTTATTAGGTTTTGCGCACCGAATAACAAACTAGATCAAATATGATCAAAATAATGAACCAAAGTCGGCATGAACGGAAAGTATAATCTCATGTGCACATTTGTTTCGTGCTTACTGGCAATTCATCAGTAGGAGCCTGTATTACGCCCTTTAACCACTATATATTTGGGTGAGGAATGTGGGAAAATTGGAAGGTACAATCACCTATACGAATGCGTATACCAGCAGTATTGGAGCTACCTTCATATATAGTCGTCGATATTGCAACTACAAAGCTAGCTTCACTACTGCTAGTATACAAATTCGTTTAGGAGATTGTACCGTCCAATTTCCCCACATTCCTCAATAAAATATAAAGTGGGTAATGGGCATAATACCTGCTCATAATTATGAGTCGCCAGTAAGCACGAAACAAATGTGCACGACATTTTACGTTCCGTTCATGTTGCCTTTGGTTTATCCTTCTAGCTATATTTGAACAAATTAGTTACTAGGTATGCAACATCTAATATACAATGGCATATATATTAGCTCACTGCCACAAACAGTATCTCAACAATGAAGTTTTATCAAGTATAAAATAAGGGTTGCGCGTAGATATACTATATCAAGTAATCCTACATCTTTAGCGACTACATGCTTCTAAGTTTATGGGCAATCAATAGAAATATGTATTTGTCAGGCGTTGATATTCGATTATTAATGCACATTACGATTTCTTAACGTTTCACATTTTGATTTCCTGTTTAATCAGGGAAAAATATTTCTTTAATAGTGTGCATTAATTCCTATTAATTTTCATTAACGCGTTATAAATGTAAAAAAGCATACTGAATGTTAATATAGTTATATATTCTTTGTTTAGAGGAACAAATATATACGCAAGTTTTGTATTAGGTGTTGCGTTCCTAGTAAAAAATTATTTCAAATAGGACCACAAAGATATACACAAGTCAGCATGAACGGTAGGTATAATTTCGTGACAAGAAAAATATTTTAGGGAGAAAAATAAATATCAAAAGATCTATTCGAATGAAGTGATTAAATTTGCCACAACTTGTTTTTTCTGTCAGCGTGATGTCAACCCTGAAAAATGGACTGGAAATAGAGTCCCAAAAATTCAGAAATATCGGAGAACATTTATTAAAAATCATTTCCGTACAAGTCGTTTAAGGACGGCTTTAAAGTCTCGAGACCTGAGAGAACCCATCAATCATTTAAAAAAACCAAGCTGTGAACCTGGAAATGTGAAGGAATCAAGATTTAACCGACCCACAAGTGCTATCAATAGTCACTCATCTGTTAATTGAGATATCAGCTCGAACGATGAAAGCAATACACAAAAGCTTATTCTTTTTAATTAATATATCAAAACACACTGAATTTTTATATATATACATATTCATTGCTTAGAAGAATATTTATATATATATATATATATATATATATATATATATATTGTATTAGTATTGCGTGTACTAAGTAAATAAAGAGCAAATAGGACCAGAATGACATACACAAATAGGCATGAACGGAAGGCATAATCTTGTGTACAAATACGTTTCGTGCTTGCCGGCGACGCATTTGTAGGAGCTGGTACGAAGTCCTATACCGAGATTATATATTTCTTTAATGCTGACATTGGTATATAATTCCGATGAAATTTCAACTAAGCTATTACAAGTTGCACAATGCATAATACAAATTTGCATCCTGAATATGTTTCGATTTAATTTTAAAAATTTGCACAAGTCAATTAATTTTCAAACGAAATTTGATAGGGTAAGCTTAACTCAATTGATATTGACCATTGACTGAACAATTCTTTTAATATGATAACAGGAGAATCTATTAATTTAACAGTAATTGATTGCGTGGGTGGTGAGAGTCCCATATCTAAATTTGATTTCCATATATATTCAATGCGGTTTGATCCTCGATAGTCAGTTTGCCGTCGTACTCTGATGAAGATCATGGAAGGTCGAAACGCGTCAGTGCGTTGCGGCTGGCGGTAGTTTTGTTATGTTGCTCGAAGACTGGTTAAATACAATGGGGTTGGTGTTTACTTCAAGCTCGCAAACTTGATTTAAAGAATCAATTAATTGTTGGTATTTAACCTCAAAATACGACACAGCGGTTTAAATACTAAACAATACATCATTATCTTTCATGTTCGAGTTGAGATTCAAAATATGAGGAGTGTCTGTTATGTAACTCAATGCGAGGTTTTTCTGTTTGCGGCGTGAGCAGTGGAAGACAAGTATTAACGTTTAAAGGAAGCGCCATAGTATAATTCGCTGCTATATCATTCAAAATATAACATCGCCTTGCCAAAATGCATTTAAATAGACTACGGACCTGGCTTCATATAAAAAACCGAAAGAATCTAGTACTGCGAATTTAGTAGAAATACACATTAGGGAAGACGATATTTGGTCAATATTTGTAATCAGTGTAGGCCTCCACTGTGTGAGAAACTTTATAACAATAGACGAGCAATGCAATTTGAAAATGATACCAACCTGAATTCTTCTCGTTGCTTTCTGCCTCAACAGTTCTTGCATTCATTTGTTTCAGGTGTTGTTGTGCGGAGCCACCAATATGTCCGTCGGATTCTGTGTTTGCTAACATTTGATTGTCAATGTCTATTCTAGGGCGTCTGATAGGATGTTCATGATTTTGGATAAAAGAAAAATCTTGATCTGTTGATGGTGTACTTGCGTTGGCACTAAAGACAGTAGATTGCGACGTTTTGACCAGACTGGATGTTTGTTGGCAATATCGATGTTGATGAAGACCGTTGTCATGGTTGCCGGCTACAAACTCTGTTTCACCACTGACTCCAGGGATATGCGAGAATACATTTTTCAGCGTCAGTGGAGAACAGTTGTTTGACAAATTTTCTGTACCACTGAAGCTATTTGATATAGAGCAGAGTAAAATTTTGGTTTTAAAACATTGCTGTTTGCTGAGTTAGAATATTGTTATAAAAATCTAGGTGTTTAAAGAATATGAGCTTCGAAGGTAAATCAGCTTATTGTTAAATATGTCGATAACTTTCAAATCACGGCTTGGGGTTAATTATTTTAGTAACAAAGCGAAAGAGTGGGTAAAACATGACCAAGTTTTAAATATTTCGCTATTGGATGCTGTTTAAATGATGTTTTCTACGCGACAGAATATTTCTCAATTAACTTGGCATTTACTATAATCAAGTTTGCGTTCTTGATATAACCTCCTGACCCATTAATTACTTAAATATGTCAGTATAAGCTAGGAATTGTATAGTATAGAAAAGGTAGTTCATCCAGTAGACTGGTTTCGTCCTTAATGGGAACTCATCTTATATTGGTCAGAATTTGCCACGGACAGGGCTCGTACCTCTGCTTTGGAGACCTGTGCACACGTGCTCAGGTTCGTGATGAGTTCCCAATAAGGACGAAAGCGGTATACCAGATGACCCAACTTTTCTACACTATACAATTCTTAGTTTATACTGATATATGCAAGAAATTAATGAGTCAGGTGCTTATACCATGATCGCAACCTTGATTATAGTAGTTGTTATCACCGCCCGCGCGACCAATGCTCGTTTAATTATATAACTTTGCGTTGTTTTAGACAAGTGTAGTCAGATCCTCGTTAATGATTTTCTTTCCGATATTATGGCATCCTGCATCGAATGCCTTTTTCAAATGACAACTTATAACACTTTATTTAAATCAAGTTTGCGAGCTTGAAGTAAACACCAATTCCATTGTATTTAACCAGTCGTCGAACAACATAACAAAACTACCGCCAGCCGCAACGCACTGACGCGTTTCGACCTTCCATGATCATCATCAGAGTACGACGGCAAACTGACTATCGAGGATCAAACCGCATTGAATATATATGGAAATCAAATTTAGATATGCGGCTCTCACCTCTAGCAGTCTCGCATACATTGAACTTGACTGGAAATGTCGGCTGCACAATTTCTATGCAGTCACGAACATTAACTGTTTGCAGCTTTCGCCACACATACATATATAGAGACAATACAATTTAAACAATAATTGATTGCGCGGATGGTGGTAAAAGTTATTTAAATCAAGTTTGCGAGCTTGAAGTAAACACCAATCCCATTGTATTTAACCAGTCGTCGAACAACATAACAAAACTACCGCCAGCCGCAACGCACTGACGCGTTTCGACCTTCCTTGATCATCATCAGAGTACGACGGCAAACTGACTATCGAGGATCAAACCGCATTGAATATATATGGAAATCAAATTTAGATATGCGGCTCTCACCTCTAGCAGTCTCGCATACATTGAACTTGACTGGAAATGTCGGCTGCACAATTTCTATGCAGTCACGAACATTAGCTGTTTGTAGCTTTCGCCACACACATATATATAGACAATACAATTACACAATAATTGATTGCGCGGATGGTGGTAAAAGTTATTTAAATCAAGTTTGCGAGCTTGAAGTAAACACCAATCCCATTGTATTTAACCAGTCGTCGAACAACATAACAAAA
>JAQBSW010012883.1:0-15461 GCA_029291075.1 Eudiplozoon nipponicum
CACAATAGTAATAATAATAATAATAATACATTTATTTGGCATCAAAGGCCAACTGGCCCGACCATTGAAAAACACATCAAGGGTAGGATATGTGGAGGTGAGTGGAATTATGACTAGCAAAGTATTTGATGACTGGGGAGTTTTTGGTAGGTAAAAGATATAAAAGCGTCAATGATAGTTCAATCTGATGAAAAAAAAATAAGTAGGAACAAAATTCCATTTGACTAGACAAGATCAATTGGAGAAAGTCCATGAATTGTCATAGCTTCTAGGTAAAAGTGAGTTCGAAAATATATATAATAAAGATGATAAAGGTGGCTGATCGTGGGCAGACATCGGTCGATGGAGTCCATTGTCGTGTAGATTGAGTTGATGGAGCATAGCATGGACGTGGATGGAATCAGCCGGATTGAAAACCAGCTTCTTGTACGTGTCGCAGGTATCCGTAGGACGAGGTTGTGATTGCAGGAAGGCCAGGGAAGGTCGATGTCCTGTTGGGTTATCGGTCCTCCGCTGAAACAAGAAAGAAAAGAATTGGATGAAGAAAACTTAGTAAGGTATCCACTACATGGATAAGATGGGGTTATGAATGGGTTGAAAAGAGGAATCAGTGAGTCAAGAAGAAAGGATGAAGACCAAGGTGGTAAAGTGGAAGATTAGAGAGATTAAAGAGAATAGCCTTGGGAGAGGTGAATGTTATGGATTGAGAAGGAACCAGTTTCGTTTCCAATCGGTGGTGTCGCAGAGAAGTTTGTTGAAGAAGTACTGATGTGCTGCCTTTTTGAATTCGTGCTGGGATAGGAGCTTTATATCTGTGGGAAGAGCGTTGAAAACATTGGTGGCTTTGGAGAAGAGATAGACTTTTTTAAATATGGTGGGGGTATGGTTGGCTTGGATAGAAGAGTTACTAGAACATGTGGCGTAGTGGTGACTTGGGTGGGCAAAGTTGGAGAGTGGTAAGGAAGTTGAGATCTTATGGATAAAAGAAATGACTCGAAGGTGACGTGTGAACCAAAGCGGAAGAAGGTTAGCTAATATACAGTCTTATTTTTCATCTTACATATTGGAGACGTTCTGGAACAGGTAATTCAATAATTCTGTTTTTCACGTCTATTCCTTTCAAAGTTATTTATTTAGGTGCTTTGCAACGTAAAAGGTTTCACATTCCGATTGCCCAACATTAAGTATCAAATTAATAAATAAATACGATCAACATGGAAGCTAATCTTAGGTTTGAGGACACTAGCAAATTAGGTCAAGATATGGCAGGAATGAATTTAATAGATGTGAATGAGAGTAGAAATAAAGACTGATCACGACCTGGCATCTATGTGGTTCTCAGACAACAATAGGTTATGAGCCTCTACATTATGGCTGGTTTAGAAAAAATGGAGGATACAGAGCAGTTAGACTTGAGAAATATAGTTTAAATAATAATTCTGAGGGATTTAGTTGTTCTAAAATATATGATCATGTGGCATATGTGGATTGTACGTGTCTGGCATCTCAGAGGCTCTCTTTTGTTAGTGACCAAAGGGCCTTTGTAGTATGAACTTAATAAATATGGACGAGAATGCTAGCACATCGGTGTATCAAGAATGAAAACGACTTGGCGTCTATGGGGTTCTCATTAACTAACAAGGTTTGAGTCTCTACAAGGCCAGATGGTCTTTATTGCCAAATGCAATTTATAATAATAATTACTATAATTAATTACCACTTAAAAATAATCTAAATTTTTGAATAATGCAATCATTTTTATAGTAATAAAACACGTTATAATATCTAAATATAAATCAATTACATTCAACCCTATATATCCAACTTTTGATTTGTACATCATAATTTCAATTGCTCGGCTGGTGAACTTTGTTGTCAAATAAATTTATTATTAATATTATTAAAATAAACTGTTAAAATAAATTTTTGATGGAAATTTGACTGTACAGTATATCATAAATATTTTTATACTGCGTTTATCCCTCACATTATTCAAGGTCTACGTTCTGCCCCTCATTTCCTACGCCAGCGAATTCTACTGTCCTCTCACCCACGCCTCCTCGTACACCATTGAACAGGTATCCTCCAGATTTCTTAAGCGAGTCTTCCCGAACTGCCAAAACTACAGGGAACGCCTACTTCTAGCTAACCTTCTTCCGCTTTGGTTCACACGTCACCTTCGAGTCATTTCTTTTATCCATAAGATCTCAACTTCCTTACCACTCTCCAACTTTGCCCACCCAAGTCACCACTACGCCACACGTTCTAGTAACTCTTCTATCCAAGCCTACCATACCCCCACCATATTTAAAAAAATCTATCTCTTCTCCAAAGCCACTAATGTCTTCAACGCTCTCCCCACAGACATAAAACTCCTACCCCAGCACGAATTCAAAAAGGCAGCCCATCAGTACTTCTTCAACAAATTTCTTTGTGATACGACCGATTGGAAACGAAACTGGTTCCTTCTCAATCCATAACGTTTACTTCACCCCAGGCTATCTTCTTAACTAACTTCGTAGGGTTAAATCCATCAGGCAGCCATCTTCCACTCTACCTCTCTTGTCTTATTCTTTTCTTCTAAATTCACTAATACCACCTCTCAGCCCATTCCTAACCCCATTATATCCACGTTGTGGATACTCTACTACGTTTTGCTCATCTAACTCTTTTCTTTCTTTCTTGTTTCAGCGGAGGACCGGAAACCCAACAGCCCTACCGATCCACCAACGGTTCGCTTCGGACTTCGACTCTCCCTGGTCTTATTTTAATCTCGATCACGTTCTACAGATGCCTGCGATCCTTGCAAGACTCGCTCGCCTCAATCCTGCCGACTCCATCAATTCATTCGTCACGACAATGGACTCCAACGGTCGACGTCTACCTCCGGGCCGCCATCTTTTCATCTTCATCTTTGTTTTCGATCTCACATTCACCTTGAAGATCTGATACTTCACGGACTATCTCCAATTGATCTTGTCTAGTCAAATGGAACTTCGCTTATATTTATTTTTCACCAGATTGAACTATCTTGATGTTAATGATAACTTTTCCACTCCCTAACCCCTCCCCCTGCTATTAAATACTTTACTAGTCACAATTCCACTCACCTGCACATATCCTACCCTTGATTTGCTATTTCAATGATTGGGCCAGTTGGCCTTTGATGCCAAATAAATGTATTATTATTATTATTATTATTATTATTATTATTATTATTATTTTATAGTTTTATTCACGAATTATTGGACCGCACATATTGTATTTATACATAAAGCAAACTAAAGAACGAACAAAATCCATATTTTCTAAGAAAATGTGGAGCATTTATATGCAAGATCGAGGCATATATTGATACCTATACATCTGGTTGAAACATTGACTGTATAATCTGGTCAATTTTATGGTCCTAACGAGCACTGCTTTCAGTATCCTTATGTATCTTTCTCGACAATTGGACTGTAGGTGCCCTTTGGTCAATACCATAAGAGAGCCACTGAGATGCCGGGCTCAGTATGATAATCATCTAATTTAGAACAAACGAATCCCTCAGAATTAGTATTTAAACTGCATTTCTCAGGTCCAACTGATAATTGCTCTGTATCCTCAATGTTAACTAAACCAGCCTTAATATTGAATTAAGATTTCTTGCAATATATATTAAAACAATAAGTTTGCTCACCCTAATACGCTGATATCCACAGATGATAGGACGATAAGGTGGTGACCTTGAAAATGAATATCCGCTTCAATTACATTGTAACACGCGGCTCTGCGTTACAACCCAACGATGTTCGATTTTGACAAATAGAGTGCTCTTTATAGTCCATCCAAGGCTCTAGGACATCTTCAACTCTGAAGACTTCAGAGAACGCATTACCAGGCCCTCTTAAGGGCCCCCATATCAGTAACTAATCTCTATTCAGAGCACCTTAACCGAGTTTGTAACGTCGTACGGCATTTACTTGAAGCCGGGGCGTTTACAAAATTGGCGACCGCGCTAGGATATTAATTATTGTAATGATTTTTTTGGTATAAATAAAATTGACTTTCTTTTTCATCTATTTGGGATAAATAGATTGACATTTGTGTTTTCTTTACCCTGATCGTGGTTTTCTGGGAAATCTGTTGGGTATATATTCGTGGATTTGTGGGGATAATTATAATACATTGACATTAAAGGCCAACGGGGCCACTGTTTACATTTCCTACGTACGAAACGGCACCGTACGTACTCGTCAAACTCAACTTCGGATTTTTGAAACAGTGACTTCTTTGTTCTGCTCTTATTCAACCGTGGAAGCTGTTTGTGGGTAAGCGTTTCGTAAAAGTATATTTATATATTTTCATATTGCTTTTAATTTATGCTTTTAAGATCCCGTAAGATTGTTAAAATGTCAGGTCCAATTTTAGATATTGATGTTCCTGTTTGGGATGGAGATAGTGAGCTATTTTTTATGCGCGTAGACTCCGCTTTCTCCCCGTTTCCTGATTATGACAGTCATCAAAAACTGTCGAAGGTTTTTGCTAAACTACCTTCTGAATTGCAGCGACGGATTTATCCTAAGCTTGAGGCCATTAGGAAGCTACCTAATCCCATTTTGGGCCTACAAAACGAGGTAGAATCCTTGCTTGGACCCACGGAAACTGAGCAGATAATAAACAAATATGCGCAGTTAGATATGCCAAATCTTGGCCCCATAGAAATACTGAGGGAATTACGGAAACGTTGGTATAAAACCAACATTTCTGACCATGAGGCTAAGGTTGTTTTTATTAACAATCTTCCCCAAACATTAAAACTCTTTGCCAGACAGCTCCCCAACACTCTCTCTATAGATGACTTATCTGAGAGATGTGAGTTAGAATATAGGGTTTTGGAACCCAAAGTGAATCCATCATCCTTTTCTTCACCCCCGCAAGATGATAGAATCTCCTCCTTAGAGAGAACAGTGGCGAACATGGCCAAAGTTCTAGAAGGATTGGCCATTACCAAATCCGAGACAAATCAAGTGAATGCTCGACCAAAATTCGTTTCCAAGTCAAATTATAATGGTAGGCGGCGATCGAGATCTCCGCAATCCTTTAATAAATATGCTCCAAAGAACTGGTGTTATAACCACCAGAAGTTTTTTATGCTTGCCAAGTTTGCCTTTGTCGTTCCGAAGAATTTCCGAATGAGTGTCAATTTCCACAGCTGACGGAGAGGACAACAGACCGCAAGCACAAGGGTGCATCAGTATCGGGAAACGTCTGGCGCAGGAAGTAGAAGACCGTACTTTCTGCACATCAACGGCATCAACGGCGCTACAGGGAAGAAGCCAACTACAATCCGACATCCCTGTCGACTCTTTTCGTCCACGCCGAATTTTTCACATAGAGAACCAAACAGACAATGCCGGTCGCAATCACCAGCCTACTTGTTTGCATGACCCGGCCAAACAGCCAAACGAACTTCTGCACCTTCTTGATTTCAAAACTGGCGAAGAGTACATCGTAGACACAGGTGCGGCAGTCTCAGTTCTCAAAGGTGATTCAATGGCCGAGATGTCGCTAGGCGTTCTTCTCGCAACAGCTACAGGCGAGCCCATACCAACTTATGGCTGCCAATACCGCACACTCAACATAGGTCTACGACGTGAATTTTCCCACAACTTCATCATTGCCAACGTCTCACATAATATAATAGGTCTTGATTTCCTTCTAAAATTTCGGCTCATTGTTGATCTTGCCAATCAAAAGATCATCGACCCCTCCACCGGACTTGAACAAAGCTTTTGGACACTTGCCTCCGAGCGTTTGGAGTTACAGGTCATTCAGCCAACCCCAGTGCATCATTCAGCAGATATATCAGCAGCTCTTCGAAAATACAAATCGCTTTTCGATCTTAACAAGTCCGATCTACGAGTCTCCAACACGATGCATCATATCGTCACAGAAGGACAACCTATTGCACTCATGAAGCGACCACTGGCTCCTGCTAAGCTGAAAGCTGCCCAAGAAGAATTCTCAAGGCTTTTGGAAGAGGGAATCATCAGACCATCGAAAAGTTCATGGGCGTCACCACTGCACTTAGTCTCAAAATCAAACGGATCGTACAGAGCCTGTGGAGACTACCGTAAGCTAAATTCAGTGACAAAATCTGATGCATATCCTATTCCAAATATCAACACTTTACTTGAAAAACTCAACGGCAGCAATTTCTTCTCAGTGATTGACCTCAGACAAGTGTACCACCACATACCGGTAGCACCAGAGGATATCGAGAAAACTGCAGTCATCACTCCATTTGGCCTTTTTGAATATCTTTACATGCCTTTTGGACTCAAGTGTGCTACTCAGACATTTCAAAGATTCATAGAAAACATACTTCGCGACGACTCTGCTTATTGTATGTCATATCTAGATGACATTATGGTATTCAGTCCAGATCTAGAATCTCATGCGGAACATCTACGAAATGTCCTCTCACGCTTATCCAACCACGGACTCAAGATCAACTGTGACAAGACGCTGATTGCAACTTCATCCGTCGACTTCTTAGGGCATCGTATCACGGCCCAAGGTATTCAACCGTTGCCGTCAAAGACGAATTCAATCAAGAATATCAAGTCACCAAGGACTTTGAGCGATTTGCAGAAAATCCTGGGAGTACTAAACTATTATCGCAAGTTCCTTCCAGGACTTTCAAAACAACTTTATCCTTTGTGCAGGCACCTGCGGAACCGAAAAGGACTTAGCAAGAATTCCATCATTGCTTGGTCTTCCGAAGACGAGGAATTACTTCGACTTGCCATCAACTCGTTAGCAAATGCCACAATGCTAACGCATCCAGATTTTGAAAAGCCATTTCTACTCACGACAGATGCTTCTGAATTCGCTTTTGGAGCCACTTTGGAACAAGAGATCGACGGAGTTCGGAAGCCTATCAGTTTCTACTCGCGTACTCTCCAAACAGTAGAAACGAGGTACGACACTTTCGGCCGAGAACTTCTCGCCATCCACGACGCAGTGCGCCATTTTATCAGCATCATTGGCAGTAGCAGATTTGTTGTTTTCACAGATCATGCACCACTAGTTAGCGCACTTCGAAACGCAACTTCATCTATCGCCAAGTACCCTGCCAGAGTGGAAAGACAGCTTTCTCGTCTAAGCAAATGGCAATTTGACGTCTTTCACGTCAAGGGCAAACAGAACTTCATTGCAGATGCCCTGTCTAGGCCAGACGTCTCTCTACAACCACCTTCGCCGTCACCATTCACTGTCAACTCTGTGGCACTCAGTGAACCTGCACTAACGCCAACTCTCCTGCGAACTGAACAACGCGGTGACATTCACATTCAAAGATCAATAGCCCGTCACCCAACCAAGTTCATATGCCGTCTGTGGGAAGGCTTACCAATTGTTTACTTCACGGGTACGCAGCCCAACAAGCCAGTTTTGCCGACCAGCCTTCAGAGGAAGGTTTTCGATTCAATTCACTCAATTTCTCACCCAGGAAGCCAAGCGACCGTCCGACTTCTTACAGATCGTTTCTGGGGTCACAGACTTAGGCAGAATGTTAAACGATGGGTCTCAGAGTGTGCTATTTGTCAGAAAAACAAGATCACACGACACACTCGTTCTAAGTTGCAACATTTTCGGTCTACTTCTCGCCTAGCCATCGTCCACATCGACATAGTTCATCTGACAAAGGTTCAAGGTTTCAGCTACCTTCTAACTATGATCGATAGATTTACACGGTGGCCTGTGGCATTGCCTCTTGGCACCATTTCTGCAGACGAAGTAACTAACGGTTTTATCTCTGCATGGATATCCAATTACGGTGTTCCCAATGAGGTCATCACGGACAGAGGCACTTGCTTCTCATCTGATCGTTTCAAAACCACCTTGCGGTACATGGGATGCATCTTACGCCAGACGACTGCCTACCATCCCCAAGCTAATGGCATGGTAGAGAGAATGCATAGGGAACTCAAAGCAGCTTTAGCATCCTCGTCCATTAATGGCAACTGGGTCGATGCACTACCTTTAGTTCTGCTGGCCATGCGTTCTCGTACTCGAGAATCCATTAAAACGTCTGCGTCACAACTCTTGTATGGCATGGATCTACGCCTGCCTAGTCAGCTCCCACGTCTACTACCGGCACAAGATGACCCACAAAACGAAGCTACCCGCCTTCGACTTCATTTCGGTAACATGTCCGAACAGCAGCCGAGACACACGCCTCGTCCAGTCTTCGTTCACCCACAGCTCCACAGCTGCAAGAGAGTACTCGTTCGCAACAATAATGCTGTTGCACCACTACAACCCAAGTATCGCGGTCCTTACCCGATTTTACTAAAACAGCCAAAATACTTCATCATTATGCAAGGCGCTACACCGACATCAGTAAGCATAGACAGGTTAAAACCGTTTATCGAACCACCTGATCCTGAGAGCGTTCAACCTTCTACACACGTCTCAGGCTCCGTCTGCCCACAATCTCAATAACCTGCTTTGTATAACGCGTAATTAATTTTTTTTAAACATTAACATTAACTATAAATTTTTTTTAACCTTTCGTTATTTTTAGTATTTGTCTCACGTGGCATAACCAGCTGTTCTTAGCTAACAATTGTGTAGCATTTTTTAACAGTTCTTTGGTATTATGCCATCTCTGAGGCAATGTTCGTGTACATATTTTTATGCAATTACCTTTAATTTTAATGTATATATATTTTACATTATAATGTATTTCTCACACATGACATTACACTGCCTATTTTGGTATGACCAGCTACTTAGAGCTAACGCTTTCGTGTAGCAACACTAAGTAGTGATCAGCTTCATATCATGGTACAGGCCACTTTCAATGCATATCTCAACTTTATCTATTTCACAAAGACCACTCTACAAATGTCATGACCACAACGTCGAGCACTCTAGATCCTTTGGTCGTATACAAACACATTGACAACGATCCAACCTGCTTAGGTTTTAACTTAAACCTGGCAAATTCAGAGGCGATTTACCTCGAAATCTTCACGCTGCGGCTCCAAAAACTTACACTGCTCTATTTTGCCTCACGTGCTATGACCGTCCACTAGAGCTAACAATTTGTGTAGCAATTCCTAGTGGTTACCTGGCATCATATCATTGTTGAAGCAACCAACAAGCATATTTAAGCCCGGCACTTATGGTTCATCATATTTTTGCTTAACTTGGTTCGAACTCTGTCATGCATTTCTTATCTAGCCTCGCAGAGAGGAATTTTTTCCCCTTTTTTTCAGAGAGGAAAGTGTTGTAACGACACAAATCAATGGCCGACATATTGCGTAAATTAAATACAAATTTATTTACGTTGCACCAATGAGAAAAAAGCAAATTGACGTTTAACCACGTTTAACCACGTTTAACCAATAGTATGCAAGTACACATATTGCATGCTATTTAAGCACGGTAATTTACCATGCAAGTCAGTTGTGGCATTTGCCTTCTACCTGCTTCACGCGTGTGCGTTCTGTCGGCTGTCAATACGTGTGCGCTCTGTCGGCTGTCAATACCTACGCTGGTGATTTGATAGTTTCACCAACAACTAACTACATCCGTGACTCATCTTGTTGCGGGATACCGGAGAGACGAGCCAATTGAGTGCAGGACCTGCAGGACACCATCCACAACGCGATCACAGCTCAACCACGGGAGCGACAAACTCAACCAGAGTCCACCCAAGGCTCTAGGACATCTTCAACTCTGAAGACTTCAAGAGAACGCATTACCCGGCCCTCTTAAGGGCCCCCATATCAGTAACTAATCTCTATTCAGAGCACCTTAACCGAGTTTGTAACGTCGTACGGCATTTACTTGAAGCCGGGGCGTTTACACTTTGTTTGATCACTTAGCAAGTGCAAAAATGATACACATTCAAAAGTTAAGCTGTAATTAATTTAATGGTGGGTGTTTAAATACAACATATATTTTGCATGAATTTAATCGAACAGTCTGTCACAGGCTCAGCTAAGCATCCGAACTATTATAGGTCGATTTATCGAGACAGTCAATCTGTCTATATTCACTACTGCGCCTTTTTCGTTAATATTCTAAAAACATCCTATTACAGTCATAACAACTTACTTATTCTAACAAATTGAACACAAATTATACTGAGAAATATTCTTAGACAAGCCAAAAATTAACGGCTTATAATTTTAAAAACTTGTTCGACCCGTCAGGCAATGTTTGGTTTCAGCATACGACCCATTAAATTCTGAAGTCAGATAAAACTGAAAAAGCGCAAGCTTCCATCGACAGACGCGCATCTTCAAGTTAAATATACAACGACAACTGAAAACAAGCAAATTTCTATCCTCTATTAATTAAACTCGTGGCTTTATCTCTTATTCATCTACACAAAACAATAGTCTTTTGATTCTGATATTATTTGTGGCGGAGAACTAATATATATGAATGATTTTATCAGTTATTGCGCAACGAGTAACAAATTAATTAAAACATGACCAGACGAATAAATTCAAGACAGAATGAACAGATCGTATAATCCATTGCACATTCGTTTCGTGCTTACTGACGACTCATTAGTAGGAGCCGGTTATACGCACTTTAATCAACATATATTTGGCTGAGGATTATGGGAAAATAGGACGGTACAATCTTCTAAACGAATGTCTAAACCTACAGAAGTGAAGCTAACTTCATATGATTGAACGTGATACCAAATCAGTGGATTTCAAAGTACGTTCGAACCTGAGCATATCTGCTTCGGAATCTGGTGATCTAACCACTGAGCCACCCTGCCGTACACTACACACAAATTTTAGTCAAATAATAACTAATGTAACACGGTTAGCTTCTTTAGATGGAACTCATATGGCATATATATAGAGCCAAATTTCAAACTAACCATCCACATCTCAGAACAGAAACCACACTAGATGGGAAAGTGGTATTGAAATGAACATTTATATAATTCAACGAACATTGGTTGCGCGGGCGGTGATAACATTTATAACCAGGGTTGCGAACATACATTTGTCAGAATAGACTAAGAATTGTATAGTGTAGAAAAAGAAATTCATCCAGTAGATCGGATTCGTTTTCAATGGGAATTCACCACGTACCGTTCAGAATTTGCCGCAGACAGGGCTCGGACCTGGGCATATCTGCTTTAGAATCTGTTGTTCTAAGCACTGAGCCACCATACCGCATGCTAAATTCAATTACCATTTATATACTAATTAATTTTTCTTGGTTAGTCTTTTCATTACTTGGAGTCCATTTTTCAACAAACACCTCTATTCTGTCACTAAATAACAGACACCATGTTACCTGATGATCATTGTTGTATTGAACATTTATATTTAAATCATGGTTACGAATTTGATGTTAACATCAGCCCTAATAAATTAACACAATTGTTTGTATAAATAAAGCATTGTATAATGTGGACAAGGCATTTCATCAATTAGATCAGTTTCGTACATATTATGAAATTTCGCGTACTTCAACTATCTATCTATCTATCTATCTATCTATCTATCTATCTATCTATCTATCTATCTATCTATCTATCTATCTATCTATCTATCTATCTATCTATCTATCTATCTATCTATCTATCTATCTATCTATCTATCTATCTATCTATCTATCTATCTATCTATCTATCTATCTATCTATCTATCTATCTATCTATCTATCTATCTATCTATCTATCTATCTATATATCCATCCATCCATCTATCCATCCATCTATCTATCTATCTATCTATCTATCT
This sequence comes from Eudiplozoon nipponicum, assembly GCA_029291075.1. NCBI lineage: Eukaryota > Metazoa > Platyhelminthes > Monogenea > Mazocraeidea > Diplozoidae > Eudiplozoon > Eudiplozoon nipponicum. The sequence continues at coordinate 11,778 of JAQBSW010012883.1, forward strand.
ATCTATCTATCTATCTATCTATCTTTCTATCAAACCATCCACCCATCTATCTATCTATCTATCCATCCATCCATCCATCCATCTATCTATCTATCTATCTATCTATCTGTCTATCTATCTATCTATCTATCTATCTATCTATCTATCTATCTATCTATCTATCTATCTATCTATCTATCTATCTACCTATCTATCTATCTAACTATCTATCTATCTAACTGGATTACATATATCTGTACGAGTGATGAGGTAAATGTGAGAATTACGAATGCTTGTGTAACTTTCTCGCCACCTATAGTGCAGTACAAATATCTCGTCCTATTTTAATGGTTGTGTGTACAATGCATATGTACGTATAATTTTTTTATATGCTCTGAAGTATCTTCGAATTTAGACGCTCCTCGTAAGGCAAGCTAATACGGCTCCACTAATTGCGGTGGCTCAGTCACATTTTACGTTTGCATTCAATTCAGTTGCCCAATGGAACATTATTCTCAAAGACAAAGCCAGGTTGGTGTAAGGACCATGTGAACACATTTTAGCATGGAAACAACTCAAGTAATCTATTTTTACATTTAGTAGTATAGGACCCGTTCGTCTGCTAGGAAATGGTCAAAATTTGCATTACAATTATTGTTTGGAATCAATGCGCAATTTGGCATCTAATCTAGCTTAGTGATGAGCTTCTCGTAGATTTCTGGTTAAGTCATCGTAACTTTCAATTCTAAGTTGCGAAAAGTTAATCGTGAGGCGTGGTTGTGTTTATGAAACGATACATTAAAGCTAGCAAAAAATCTGTATTACCGATGTCGTCTTCTTTTAAAGCTTGCTTAGCAAAAATGAAGTGTTTAAATGTCTAACTTGCCTTATTTGTGTGTTATCTAAGTATTTCCATCGAAACTAGTAACTCTCTTTCATAAACTACTCTCCCCTAAACCTTATATGTCAGAAAATATTATTTTAATTTTTCATTCTTTTCTGGTATGCATTTTTTAAAACTTTCTCTTTTACTCGTGTTTATATTCGAGTAATGCATCAGTTTTGAAGACTGTTGTATTGCTGTCTGTGCGAATTTCAAACCAAAATAATAAACGACATGTACAATTATATTCAAGGAGGCCTGTTCAGAAAATCTATTGTTGAATAGCGATAAATTGTGGTCTGAATTGTCAAGATCAACTTATCTGCCTCTAGGGAAATCTTACACATCTGCATTCTGATTATATTGGAAATTATAGTACATAATGGCATTTATAACAAAAACTAAACTAAGGAAAAGTAAAGCGAACACCACTGCTCGTAGTAAGGTAGTGCGGTAATTTATTGTCGAGCATAACACAACTAAAATTGTTTGTGTGGAGAGGGCCTATGATATTTCTAAATTTATTAAGAATACTACCGTGTCAAGTTCACCATTGAAGTGTGTTCTTGGATGGCGATATACATATCGATATTAAAACACTTGTCTTGAGATAAATGTATGATATATAACAACTCGTCCTAGCTAGAATCCAGCTTGTTCATCTCAAGTATATTATTTACGTGAAATGCTAAATTGGCGTAAGTTATATATAACCATGAAATATACAACTTACAATGATTACATACTGCATCGGCCGTCGCGCAGTATAAAAAGGGCCGTCTTATCTGCTGAGCTGCGCAGCGTGGATAAGCGAAATCGGGCTACTGCAGACAAATTTATCTCCGATTCTGCCTCCTTTCCTTCCCCTTTCTCTTCTCAATCTAACAATAACACTCTTTTTGATACTATAAATATAGTTGGTTTAGATCATAACATTGAGCCCAATACCAGATTGCCAAATATCGAAAATGGTTCTAGTAGACGATCATTCATTAAACCTAGGTTAGGTTTTAACGTTGGCTCATTTAATGTGCGAACATTAAAACAACTTGGACAGCAATAATCTTTTGCTCGTACGTTGGATAAATTAAGCTCGACGCGCAACTAGAATGGTAAACGGCTTTTGGATAGCTGCGCTGAACATTGACTATATTTAAATAGTACAAATTTCAGACGTAGTGTTAGACGTTGTGCTACATGGCGTCATCCAGAACCCGGTCAACGGTGGACTCAAATTGATCATGTAGCAATTAGTTATAGATGGCGTGGTTGCATCTAGGATTGTCGTTCTTTTTGGAACACTTTTGTCGACAATCCGAATATACTTTGGTCCAAGATAAGTTCTACTATGCGCAATGCAGGTACTACTGTATTTGGCATTGCAGGCCCCCGTAGAAATAATCACTGGCTCTCTTTAAAGTCTATGGAGATAATCGAAATAAGGCGCCAAATTCCTCTTGGCTCGACTCATGATAATGGATGCCATATGAGCTCCACCTGAAGGAGAAAAGACTAACGATGTTGCATTAGTGAGTAAATAACTAAAATATGTGTGCAGTGTGGTGTGCGGAAGGATGGCTCAATGATTAGAGCATCAAATTCCGAAGTAGAAGTTCCCGAGTTTCGAGTCATGTCGGCGCCATATTCTGGCCAGTACATGATGAGTTCTCAATAAAAACGAAACCGGTCTACTGGATGAATTGCCTTTGCTCCACTATACAATTCTTAGTTTATAATAAAATATGTAAGTAATTAATGGATCTGGTGTTTATATGAAGACGGCAACCTTCATTATAATAATTGCTATAACCACCGGCGCAACCAATGTATGTTTAATTATATTAATGTTCATTTCAATACCACTTCGTCATCTCGTTTGGTGTCTGTTCAGTAATGAGAGATTGTGGATGGTTAGTTGGAACTTTGCTTCTAAATGGACTCCATATGTGCTCCACCTAAAGGAAAAATAGACTAACCGAGTTACATTAGTTAGTATATAACTAAAAATTGTGTGCTGTGTAGTGTGCGGCAGAAGGGCTTAGTGGTTAGAGCGCCAGATTTCGAAGCAGACGTACCCAGGTTCGCGTCGTATCCGTAGACTGAGGAAGGGACCCAAAATGTTGTATGAAGGAATGAGGATTGGATAATCTCATTCGGTATTAAAAACAGATTTCACGTAATGATAAAACGTAAATTTGAACACAGTTATATCTTTTATTTAATGTACCACTAGAGAAAGAAACGCCTGTTGGCAACAGTATTTTGCACAAAAATGAAGGAATTCTTTTTAGTACGTTAACTTAAAAATGCTTATTCCTTATGACTCAGCAGAGAAAATGCCAATTTTTTGCAGTAAAATGTCGCTCGGAAGAAAGTGTAAGCTTGACCGATATGACAAATCGATTTTGATATATCGATCAATTTCGCTCGGTTAATTTTTCATTTTTCCGAAGGAAATTGGCCGATATCACAATATCGACTTTTTGATATCGGTCAAGTTTATACCTTTTTCCGAGCGACATTTACTGGAAAAAAGTGGCATAGCGATGAGACGTCTGCATTTTCTCTGCTGAGTCTTAATGATTAAGCATTTTTAAGTTAACGTACTAAAAAGAATTCATTCATTTTTGTGCAATATACTGTTACGAACAGACGATCCTTTCTCTCGTGGATACATTTTTTAAAAGATATACATTTATTGAACTTTACGTGGCATTGCAGCAGTTCGATTATACTACAAAGTACTAGTAGGTATCTAACTTTTATTTAATGTAATACTTTAAATTAATGTAGCATATTTTGGTGCTCTGCAATTGACATTA
>JAQBSW010012884.1:0-15461 GCA_029291075.1 Eudiplozoon nipponicum
CATTTCCTGACTCAATTTAATAGGGCAAGAACTTCTTATTGGGTACGCTTTTGCTTGTGTGAGGTGGCGTGCTAACGATCCTAAAATTCCGGCTAGACCTGGAATGAATCGTCGATAATAGCTGATCATGCCCAAGAAACTTTCGCAACTGGTGCACGTTCTGGGGCTCTGTTACGCACTTGATGACTTAGATTTTATCTTCAAAAGGTTTAATTCCGTCTTTGGAAAGTACATGTCCAAGATATTTAACGGAAGAACATCCAGTATTACACTTATTGGGTTTGACAACTAATCCATATTGTTCCAGCATGGTCAAAACCGTTCACAAATGATTACAATGTTCATCATATGATCGACTGAAAATAAATATGTCGTATATGTACACCCGCGCAAATATACAATTCTGAACGAGTTCTTCAGCCAAACGCTGGAGTTTCTGACAAGAATTCCTCAACAAAAAAAGATTTTGAAGAAATTCATGCGATGCCTCTTGGAAATCTGACTGCGGTGAGGGTATGGAACTATTCTCCATCGGAATCTAATAGAACGCTTTCTGCAGATCTAAAAATGAATAACCCTTATATCACATTATGCCTCGGAGCAGAGTATTTTGATTAGGGAGATGATAAGAATCACCCTTAGTCACTGAGTTTATTAGGCGATAATTTTCACGAACCCTCCATTGTCCGGGTTTGGGTTTGGGGACTACCACTACTGGGATAGCAAAATTAGAATTTGACCTTCTACAAATTCCATCTTCGCAAAATTGGTAAAATTCAGACACAGCAACTTGTTGCTTGTGTTGTACCAATGGTTAGGACATTGGTGAACAAGGAAATGGAGCCACCAATTCTATTTGGTTTTCTACTCCTGTCGTAAATGAATTTCTCATAAAACTGAAAGGTTGAAACACTGCAAGGTGTTTCTCGATGATATCGGCAAAGTCATTTGCAATCGTGGGATGGGGTAAAAATATTAGACACAGTTTGTGTTAATACCCTTACACCTTTTGCGTTAGTCCTAGCTTTGGGATCCAGAGTCAGTTTGAAGTGAATCAAGTAGTTCATGCCAATGATATGGTCCTTGACATCTGCTACCAGAAAGATTCACGTAAAAGAAGATTTCTGGCCTAAGGTTACCGACAGTTCTTTCATCAATTAACTCCTATCGAACTACCATTTTCCGCCCATTGTTGATAATCAAATGTGGAGCAAACTGTTTCCATCACATCTGACTTAACTATGTTTACTTCAGAACCTGTGTCGCTGAGAAGTTTGTGTCCAGTTAATTCATCTCTATTAATGAATTTGTTGCTGGACAATCAGGAATTTTTCAAGATCGCCGCTTATAAATAATCTAACTCTCTTGTCGTATGTTTTGGTGGTCTGTTATATTGTCGCATCTTTTGATTTCGCTTTAAGTATGCCTTTTAAAGGTATATGTGGGAGCCTTTGCAAAGTAAAACCCTTACGGTTCCTACTAGCGAGGAATTCACAATTTTCCGTGTAAGGAATCTCTCTCTTTCGGTTTAACGCTTCCTTTTCATTTGTGTATACCTAAGCGCGGGTATATGCAAATTTCTTCTTGGCCTTTGGCACTTCATCCATATTCACAATATGTCTTACACCATCCGCACGGCCCATCGAAGCGTTGACGCGAGTGACTCCCTCGACGTCTAGTATTTCTATCCTGAAGCTGAAGATGCGAAATAGCTCATGCCATTACATCTATTTTGCGATTTATACTTACAACTTTTCTACATAATTAATGCACACTTTCTGGTAGTGTCAGGGCGGCTTCGCTATCTGGTAAGATTTGAATGGCATTTGGGCATCTCCGACCCACATTGAAAGTTTTTTCGAATTTATACATTGGTAGACTGTATATCTTTGGACTGGCGCGGTCACAATATTTTGTAGAGGCTCCAACCCTATTATTTTATGAGAACCCTATAAATGCCAAGTTCGTTTCAGTCTTAATAAGCTAAATTTCTCGTCTAAATCTATTAAGCTCATGCTTACCATATAATGAACTAATTTGTCAGTTTCGTAGAACTGAAGATAAGCTACCATATTAGTCGAACTTAAATATATATTTTATGTCTTTTTACTAGGCAACGGACTGTGTACTTCTTACGAAACAAAACACCCAATCAATAATCTAGAAAGAAATAAGACGCGAAAACAAAATTATTCAATTACATGTTCCACGACGCTCCCAATATGCACACATCAAAAAACAAATATTATTGGAGGTTTATATTGTGAAGATTAAGATTTATAAAAAACATGATGTATTAAACAACAATTGCAGGTTTCTAAAAAAGTCAGGCCAGATCAGCTACAGAATACCGAACTCAAATTATGTACAATTCAAGAGAATATATTTTGCAAGTATTTAAAAAATATTCCAGAAATAAAACAAATAATTAATTTTTTTTGTGAAATATTAGTTGCAATCAGCCACGGTGGTTTAACTTTATCAATACTTGTTACTTTACTTTTGTCGGAGGAAATATCTTCCTCTACAACTGCATTATTCTTTGTTTATATTGACAAATGTATGTACTTAACGAGTCAGTTGTTTATATGAATCTCGCTACCTTGTTCATCGTATATGTTATAACCGCCTGCGCAACATTTAATTATAACAATGTTCATTTCAAAACCACTTATCCATATTAGGTGATGTCTGCTTAATAATGATAGATAGAATAGTTGAAAAACGCATCTAAATTTAAGCCATACGAGCTCCGTCTAAAAAAGTAAAATACTAATCGTGAAACATTAGTTAGTATATGACAGAAAATTGTGTGACAATGTTTAGTGCATCAGATTGCGAAGCAAACATGCCCGGGTTCGAGTTCTCTCCATGGCACATTCTGGCGAGTACGTGATGAATTCCCAATATTGACGAAAGCGGTCTACCGGATGAATTGACTTTTCTACACTAAATATTTCTTAGTTAATAATGAAAAACATATGTATTTAATGGGTCAGGTGTTTATCTCAAGTTCTCAAAATTAATCATAGTAGATGTTAGTACTCCCCACGCTACCAATGTTCGTTTACTTCTATAACCGTTCATTTCAATACCACTTACCTATCTGGTGTGGTGCCTGCTTTGTAATGACAGATTGGATATATTTATTTGGAAATTTAGTTTTAAATGCAAGCCACATAAGCTCCACCCAAAAAATGACGAAACTAACTGAAATACACTAGTGAGTGTATGACTGAAAATGTTGTGTGGAGTACGGCAGGGTGACTCAGTGTTTAGACCACCATATTTCCGGAACAGATGTGCCCAAGTTCGACCCCTGTCCGTGGCAAATTCTGGCCATTACCTGATGAGTTAAAAATAAGGACGAAACGAGGTCTACTGGATGAATTGTCGTTTCTACGCAATACAAGTTTATACTGACAAATGTATGTAATTAATTGGTCAGGTGTTTATATCAAGATCGCAATCTTGATTTTTTTGAATATTATCACCGCCCGCGAAAACAATATACGTTTACTTCTATAAAAGCTAATTTCACTACCACTTCCCTATATAGTGTGGTGCCTATTATGGAATGAAATATTGGGAATGGTGAAATGAAAGAATATGTTTTAATTGATGTCATTTGAACTTCATCTTCTAAAAGGAAAAAAATAACCAGGTTTAAATAAGTAAGAATATGATTAAAAATTGTGCGTGGTGTGCGACAGTGTAGCACAATGATAAGCGCATCAGTAAGTGATGAGTTCCCAACAAGGAAGAAAGCAATCTAATGAATTAGTTGCCTTTTTTAACAATAAAATTTCTAAGTATATAGTCATAAATGTATTTAATTAATGAGTCAGGTGTTTATATCATATTCGCAAACTTGATTATATAATACGTAATCAACTCACGCGCAACCGATGTTTGTTTAATTATATAAATGATCATTTCAATACAAAATCCCCATCTATATTGGAGACAGTTCAGTCATGACCGATTGGGGATGTTTAGTTGGAAATTTGGTTCTAAATAGATTCCATATGAGTTCCACCCCAAAAAAGACAGAAATTAACTGAGATAACTTAGCGAAAATATGACTAAAAATGTTACGCAGTGTGGTGGGTTGACTCAGTGTTTACAAAACCATATTCCAAAACAGACGTGCCAAGTTTCGAGACTGGTCGACGGCAAAATCTGTCTAATAAGACAGGTAAGTATGTTTTAGGTATTGCGATCCTAGTAACAAATTTGTTCAGTTGTGACCAGAAGGATAAGCCAAAGGCAGCATGAAAGGAAAGTATAATCTCATGCACTTTCGTTTCGTGCTTACTGGCGACTCATCAGTAGGAGGCGTTATTACGCCCTTCAACCACTATATATTTTGCTCAAGAATGTGGGATAATAGGACGGTACAATCTCCTAGAGGAATGTGTAAACCTGCAATAGTGAAGCTAACATCATCAAAAGTCAACGACAATGCGACTTCAACGCTAACTCACACTATATAATATATATACCGAGTCTGTTAAGGAAACTAACACTATGGCTATTGTGTTAGTAACCGATACCAACATTATTGCACCGAAAAGGTACATGGTACTAGCACTATGGTTTCCGAATCGGAACATGGTACCTACATGGTGTATAACAATTTATGCTATAGTTCGCCGAAATTGAGAATTAAAACAATTTCTGAACACCTGTTACTCCAGTAAATCCATACATTCTGGCCTTGATCGATATCAGTTATCATATTTCGCGGTAAGAAATTCAATACATAAGGGTTAAATACTGTTTGTTGCGAAGAACTAATATATATGCAAGTATGTTTTAGGTGTTGCGTACCTAGTAACAAATTAGTTCAGTTGTGATCAAAAGGATAAACCAGAGGCAGCATGAACGGAAAGTATAACCTCATATTTAACTGTTGTATATTGAATTGAATGATGTCATGCTTACCGCGAAATTTGATAACTGATATCGATCAAGGCCAGGGTGTATGGATTTACTGGAGTAACAGGTGTTCAGAAATTGTTGTAATTCTCAATTTCGGTAAACTATAGCATAAATTGATATCTATCATGTTGGTACCATGTTCCGATTCGGACACCATAGTGTTAGTATCATGTACCTTTTCGGTGCAATAATGTTGGTATCGGTTACTAACACAATAGCCATAGTGTTAGTATAATTTACAGACTCCGTATATATATTATATAGTGTGAGTTAGCGTTGAAGTCGCATTGTCGTAGACTATATGATGTTAGCTTCACTATTGCAGGTTTACACATTCGTCTAGGAGATTGTACCGTCCTATTATCCAACATTCTTGACCAAAATATATAGTGGTTAAAGGGCGTAATACCGGCTACCAACTGATGAGTCGCCAGCAAGTACGAAACGAATGTGCATGAGATTAAACTTTTCGTTCATGCTGCCCTTGGTTTATCCTTCTGGTATAACTGAACTAATTTGTTACTAGGTTCGCAACACCTAAAACATACTTGTATATATATTAGTTCTCCGCAACAAGCAGTACTTAACTGTTATATATTGAATTGAATGATGTCATGCTTACCGCGTAATTTGATAACTGATATCGATCAAGGCCAGGGTGTATGGATTTACTGGAGTAACAGGTGTTCCGAAATTGTTGTAATTCTCAATTTCGATGAACTATAGCATAAATTGATATCTATCATGTTGGTACCATGTTCCGATTCGGAAACCATAGTGTAAGTACCATGTACCTTTTCGGTGCAATAATGTTGGTATCGGTTAGTAACACAATAGCCATAGTGTTAGTATTCTTTACAGACTCGGTATATATATTATATAGTCTGAGTTAGCGTTGAAGTCGCATTGTCCTAGACTATATGATGTTAGCTTCACGATTGCAGGTTTACACATTCGTCTATGAGATTATACCGTCCTATTATCCAACATTCTTGACCAAAATATATAGTGGTTAAAGGGCGTAATACCGGCTACCAACTGATGAGTCACCAGCAAGCACGAAACGAATGTGCATGAGATTATACTTTCCGTTCATGCTGCCTTTGGTTTATCCTTCTGGTCACAACTGGACTAATTTGTTACTAGGTTCGCAAAACCTAATACATACTTGCGTATATATTAGTTCTCCGCAACAAACAGTATTTAACTGTTATATAATGCGACAGGAGTTCTCAAAAGTATGAACACCTGTCTACTAGATGAATTGCTTTTACTACACTATATGGTTCTATGTTTCTAATGAGTAATATAGGTACTTAATGGATCAGGTATTTATATCAATTTCGCAACCTTGATCAATAGAAAATGATATCAACGCCCGAGCATCCAATGTTCTTTTATGGATAGCAATGTTCATTTTAATATCAAATCCACATCAATTGCGGTTTCTATTTAGTAGAGGCAGATTGAGAATGGTTAGATTAAAGTTTTCATCTTAATTGATGGCATATTAGCTACACCTAAAAAAACAAAAAATAACCGAGGTAAATTAGTTAGTATATGAGTGAATATTATGTTTATTGAGCGGCGAGGTGGCTCAGTGGTTAGAGCACCAGAATCCGAAGCAGACGAGCCCAGGTTCGAGACATTTTCCTTTTTTGAGTTCGCAATAAAGACGAAACCGGTCTACTTCATTTCCTACTCTGTATATTCTACGTTTAAGCTGCCAAATATTTGTACTTAATGGGTCAGGTGTTTTTGTCAAGTTTGCAACTTTGATCATGGTAAATGTTATCATCGCCCGCGCAGTCAATGTTCGTTAAATTGAAAATGAATTCGATATAATTGAAGGAAATGAAAGCGTTTTGGTATATTGTAAGGAATTTATATTTCATACGACTAAATTTCCGTTCTTGAATGAATTAAATCAAACAATTATATTTACTAGAATCTGAAAGGCACAAAATTTCTCTTTTGGATTATGGATCTATGGGATTCATTATTAACGACGAGAGCTGTATAACAGGCATATCGATATTAATGTAAAATGTCAATGTGCAAAATGGAAGAAAATTAAAATTTATTTAATTTGGATACGGTATATTTAATTCATTCATCGAATTCACTAAAAATTTACTCAAGAATTAATTTTTGTTAGCGTGATCCTATCCCCTCTTCTCGTAATCGGCTTGATGTAAAATGAATATTGTTTTGAAATTAAATTTTCATGCTTGATATTGCAATTTTTCGATGTTAAATATTTTTCAAAAATTACAAATCGCACACTACCAGCATTTTGAATTTTCCAAAAAACTTATAAATAGAAATAAAACAGAATAGGAAACATAAACAAACATTAAATACATTTACGCTAAAAGATAATATCCAATTTAAAATGCTGCTGTGTTTCTAATCTGCATATGGGCAGCAGAATAACAGCAGAACCTCAAATTTCCTGAAAAACCAAAATATAAAAACTGATTCAAATAAAGGTATATTCGCCAAGGAATATACCTTTATTTGCGCTTTCATTAAAAATGGTATTGAATTTTTCGACGTTTATATGCCAAAGCAGCTATAACCTTCGGAAATATCTATTACATTTCCCTCTGTATTCATTTCGAAGCTAATACTAAATTTAAAATATATTATTAGAGATATTGTATTCCTACACATCGCAAATAAATTAGACGAAATTTGTCGAAATCACAGCATTGAAAATTTACGAGTGGTGTGATATCTTACATACGTAGCATCTTGCTATATAGTAAAGTAGATCAATTTCCAAATGACTATTTGCGTTCTGGTATGCTTTAAATCATTAAATTAATTTTATTATAAACAGAAAGGCACAAAATTCACATTTTTGAATGCGCAGCTATGAGGTGCATTAATAAAAATGAAATCAAGATAACATGTGACTTTGAATTATGATATATCTAAATGATTTATATTGTAGGGGTATTTTAGCGGGGTAGCTATCTACCTACATACAACTGGTAGCTGCTGTTGAGATCCGTGCTTATGATCAATCCACGGCTTTTTCCCGATAGGTGATGTTAGAAGGCAAATTATAGTGATCATATATGTATCGTACACAATGTTGCATGTAAAATTCATAGCTAGTCCAAATTGACCGTGCTCTAGACGGCAACAAAACGAAATACTGTTAACACAATTGAATGTCTTATACACAAGTCACAGTTAAACAAAATTGTCAGTGCTCTTGACGGCAGCAAAACAATGTACTGTCAATACAAATAATAAACCATGCACACACGTCTGAATTGTGATGAATACATATAGCCGATAGAAAATATATGACGATATAAATAAAGTCACTGGTAAAATTTGTCACTGATGATGAATAGACTAAAATCGTGTAAAATCTTCAATGAAAAATCTTCACAAATAATTAATCCACTGTTTGCTATGGTTTTAACATATTTAATTATAATAATCCATTGCAATCTGAAATTCTGATATTTAGAATTAATATTTAATAAACAAAACCCTATTAATTACAAATAAAATTGCAGTTCAAGAAATCTCAATTAAAATTTCTTGAAACTAACGGTGATTGTTTCTAAAATCACAGTTAAGAGAAATATTGTGTAAAAACAAAGTTAGATTATTTGATCTTAAAATGCACTATATTTGTCAAAATTGAGCATCGTTAGTTTGTAACGCAGAGCCGTGTGTTACATACATCCCCCGACAATGAAAATTAGTACACAATGAAGGGAGCTAACCTTACAGAAGGTGTAATTGCTCTGCCGCTCCATGTAACAACTGATGTTGGTTCTTTCAACACTGATTCTGGCTCGGTTGTCGATGAGATGTCGGGCGTCAGCCCGTAGTCAGCAAAACTGTCTGGAGGTGGAGTTATCGTTTCTTCACCGCCTTGTAGGTCAACATCGCGGAACAGTGGTTCATTTGGATCAACGTCGGCCGGGGATAGTCTGTATTTGGAGACAGCTTCAGCTTTGCCATTAATCTCCAAAATGATGTAACTATGACGTCGATCAAACACACGATAAGGACCGCGCTTCGGTTTGGCTAGAAACCTGTTATCCATATCGTTGTTGATGAAAAACGATTTTCAGCTATCAAAATGTTGGCGTTTATATATTGGACCAGTTTGCTGACGTGTAAGTCAGATCGGCCGATTCTGGGCGTTATACTGTATGTAACTGCGAAATGGAAACAGAAATGCCCGATCGTTCATCGTTATTGCAGTTTCAGAGCGTGATTGGACTAGTTCACAAGGCACCCGTAGACATTTGCCAAATATCATTTCAGCGGAGCTACATTTGTCGGCTCACGAGGTCTTGTAAGCATTGATAGGAATACTTTTGGTAAATCCGCAAGCCAATTTTCTTCTGGACTAGCCTTGAGCGCCGCTTTCAGTTCCCGGTAGCCCTTTCGACGAAACCATTTGCTCTCGAATTGCGAGCCGCGTCACGGAGTGTTTGACACCATAGTATTTCAGTAGGGCTGCAAACTCTTTGCCAGGAACTGTGCGCCACGATCGGTTGTCACTTCAGCTGGAGCACCAAACCGAGCGAACCAATTGAGCTCTAAAGCATAACTGGCAGTGGTATGGCCTCATACCATCGAGTGGTGCGATCCCGTATTGACAGTAGATATCGCATATTGTTCACGGCAGGTAAGGTTACCAGATCAACATGTATGTGCGTGAACCGGACTTTGTGCACTTGATTGACTTATGACGCCGTTTTGGTGTGTCTCGTCAATTTGCATTTCTGACGTTGTAGACATTGTTTTGACCACTTTTTGACATCTCCCCGCATGCCAGGCCAAAAATACGTTCTGGATAGAATTTCCACTGAGGCTTCGCCAGATGGATGGCTCATTGAATGGTAAACCTTGAAGATCTTGTGACGGAGTTTACAGGTATTAACGGCCGAGGGCCCACGCCAGTTATTTCACACTACAACAGAGTTCCATCATAATCAAATGTTTTCAGGCGATTGACATCAAATGTCCGAAGTGACGGATCATTTTGCTGAGCTGCTTGCAATTCCTGAGTGATTATAGGTAAAGGACACAAGAAAGAGGCACAGAGTTCTGCAGGACGGCTTAGAGAGTCTGCGACCACGTTCTCTGATCTTTGACATGAGTGACTTTATATTCATACTCGTGTATCCGTGTAAGTTGTGAGTTGACACGTCGTGAATATAAATACTCTTTCTTTCTATGAGCATCGGGAGTAGAGGAAGATGGTCTGTGTAGATTTTGAACTTTCGGCCATCCAGATAGGTGTGGAAGTGTAGGATCGACCGGTAGATTGCAAGTAACTCTTTCCTTATGTATCATATCGCGTCTCGCGAGGTTTTAGTTTTTGCGAATAGAAGGCGATAGGTTAGTGTATGTCATTGATGGACTGTTGAAGTACAGCGCCTATGGCAACGTCGCATGCGTCAGTTATCAATTGAAAAGGTTGAGACCAATCAGGAGAATGTAGCATGGCCGCTTTGCACATGGCCCTTTTGGCATCCTCGTAAGCCTGCATGTCGTCCACGTCGAGCTGAATCAGTTGTGATTTCTTGACAATACGGCTTTCTGGCACGAGATATTTGTGAATAGGTGCAAGAATCTTAGCAAGGTAGGGTACAAATTAAGAATATTAGTTCATCTTGCCCAAAAATCGTCATAATACTAAAATGGTGGTAGGAGGCTGTAGATCTTGAATAGCATGAACCTTAGCAGGTATAGGTGTCATGCCCTTTTAGGTAATTTGATGACCTGAAATTTGGCCTGACGGTGAGGTTCTCGAGCAGGTTGATGAAGTGTTCATTCGTGATATTTGTTCCGGCTGACGATGCGTTGGATTGTGATTCGAACAGTCGTGAGGTGATGCAACCTTTCTCTGGGTCAGGTGAGCTGCAGTGGTGATTCTTCCACCACTTGTCTAGACGTGCCGGCAGAACGTCGTCTTGTACTTCGACGGATTCGCGCAGGAAAGTGACCATGTCTTGGAGTGCCGGCAGGAGCTTCTGTATAAAAAGTCGCATTAAGATTTCCTTGGGCAGGTTGAATTCCAAGGCTTTCTACTCCATCACCATAAATAGCTCAGAAGGCGTGCGGCTACCTAGGGACATCTGGCTCATCAATTCTGTAAGCCTGTCTTCTCGATCTGGTTTCAAGCGCTGCTTGACGGCGCGTTGCAAGCTCTGCCATGACTGCGCATATGTGCCCTCAGTGTATTGATGCAGAATATCTTTGAATCCGCGTCTGAAAGACATTGGGATCATCTCCCAAGCCCTCAAAAATATTGAGCTCTCGTCTGTTATATTGGACACCTTGGCCAATAAAGTACCATCGTCGACCCACTCGTCTAGGTAGTTTGGATCGAATTGGCATATTTGTACTGTGTCCATGTGTTGGTGTGACCTGTTGCTGGACTCACCACCGGGCTTCCTGCATTTCCTGAACTGAAAGTCATCTTATGTATGTCAGTGTTATCGAGAATAGATGACAGTGTAACATCGTCCTCAACCGTCATCGTGCGGCTGTCTTCGAGCATTGTGATATGTGTCTTGGAATTTACTTTCCTTCGTGGCATTCATCCAAAGTGCTTGAGGTTATCAAAATCTCGATGCTGATTAATTCTTTACTGGTTGTGAGTTCGACGGTACGGGACATCATTTAGGTAGGGGTATTTTAGCGGGGTAGCTATATACCTACATAGAACTGGTAGCTGCTATTGAGATCCGTGCTTATGATCAATCCACGGCCTATTCTCGATGGGTGATGTGAGAAGGAAAATTTGAGTGATCACATCTGTATTGTAAACAATGTTGCATGTAAAATTCATAGCTAGTCCAAATTGACCGTGCTCTAGACGGCAACAAAACGAAATACTGTTAACACAATTGAATGTCTTATACACAAGTCACAGTTAAACAAAATTGTCAGTGCTCTTGACGGCAGCAAAACAATGTACTGTCAATACAAATAATAAACCATGCACACACGTCTGAATTGTGATGAATACATATAGCCGATAGAAAATATATGACGATATAAATAAAGTCACTGGTAAAATTTGTCACTGATGATGAATAGACTAAAATCGTGTAAAATCTTCAATGAAAAATCTTCACAAATAATTAATCCACTGTTTGCTATGGTTTTAACATATTTAATTACAAAAATCCATTGCAATCTGAAATTCTAATTTAGAGAAATATAAAGGAACAGCAAATCACTTGTATAAACAGCGAATAATCCAAAAAAAGAAGAGTAATTCCACTATGGCACTATAATCCCCCGCATGTTCCCTGCGTATCGCGCATGGGTGTGTATATTTAATAAACAAAACCCTATTAATTACAAATAAAATTGCAGTTCAAGAAATCTCAATTAAAATTGCTTGAAACTAATGGAGATTGTTTCTAAAATCACAGTTAAGAAAAATATTGTACAGAAAAATAGAGTTAGATTATTTGACCTTAACATGCACTATATTTGTCAAAATGGAGCATCGTTGGTTTGTATCGCACAGCCGCGCTTTACAAAATATCGTAGAATCAGTTGCAATTATATGAAATTTCATATAGCATTATGACGACGGTAACGCAGAATTCTAAATTTAAGCTAGCGGATCTATAAAAAGGCAAATTATGCTGTCTTATTCTCGTGCTTCTACTTAGTCTATAATCATAACTGTTGAGAGAAATCATTGAAATATCATAAAAAACAAATTGTAAGCTGAGATGAATTTCATCAGAATTATCTTTTTGTAACTTGATTTGAAATCTATATAATTTAATAAAATCGCACTTCGATGTTTTTTTATTGCCAAATTCCATCACATTTTCTCAGTTCGACTTTTAACATTTAGATGAATTTGTATTTAAAATAATAATCGTAATGTTTTCTGGACCATATTTTGATATCATGTGATTGTTGATATCTAGAAGGCTAAATAATAATTCCAATTTCAAATGCACTTTTCTCTCAGAACATACGATTGAACACAAAATGTTTTCAATCTGATATGTTTGGCGTCATGTATTTTTTAAAGTGAATATATAAATGTGTAAGAAACTGGAAATATTATATTGCTAATACTGTAAGCTTAAACATTTAAAGGAATTTCTTGGATAAACCTGGCATTAATTTAAGATAGACTGAAGCATTATGATAAAAATAGAAATTCTTTACGATTCTATGCATCACTCAATAGCATCTATATGAACACATGATTATTTATTTGACTTTGAAGAAAGCAATGCTACATGTATTGTATGATTTTTAAAATTTAACTCGTTTTTTGAAAACAGCACGCCACTTTGCCATTTCCCTCAATATAAGATAACGACGCCGTTCCGTTCTATGGAATTTCGAACAAAAATGTTACATAGTTAAATAAAAATAAATTCTAAATCTATACAGAAATCAACTACATTAACGCTAAAATAGTAGGTGAAATTTGAACAGCTGCCAATATTATAATGCGCACATGGGAAGCAGAATAAAATTGAGTCATCTTTTTGGCTACCGTTTCAGAAACTAATATCGGGTTCAATTATAGGCAATTCAATTCGTGCTCGTATAGTATTCGCCAATCCGATAGGAATGGAATTGAATTCTAGTTCTGTTTATATACATAACCCGTCACATTATCGAGAAATATTCAAATTATTTCTAAAAATATTTCAGTTTGAACCTAAGCCGTGAATTCACATTTATCATATATACTAATGCGTCCCGTTAGGTTGAGATTAAATTTCATCCATTTCGACGCAATTAAAGTTGCACACATCTAATTTGTACCACCTATCTTACTTAAACAGTATGGCATAATTTTGTAGAGCAAATTGTTTTCTGAATGAAGAAATTTGCAATCTTGCCTGCAATAAAACACGGTATTTAATCAAATGAACAGATTACTTATTGTGCATTCTGTAATAATGAAGTACTTCCGACAGACTGTGAGCAACAAATCATGATATTTTGAAGATTGTTATATTGACTTTAATTTTTACATCGTCGACATGGTTTGAATTATTTAAATTTTTGTGTTCTCATAAAATTGCACGTGTCGCGGAATTAGAACTTTTTCAGTAGCGCGTCTAAACGAACGAATTGTAGACAATTATATGCCTGTGCCTCAATATGAAAAGTAATTAATGTTAGCGTGATTCCACATGACGTGAATAGAATTTCGTCTCCATTCTTCTCGTAATCCGCTTAAAGTTTAATGAACATCAGCAAGTGTATTAGACTTTGATCAAACAAATGCTAGTTGAATGCTGTTTGTTGCGAAAAACTAATACATATGCAAGTATGTATTAGGTGTTGCGAACCTAGAAAAAAATTAGTTCAGTTGTGACCAGAAGGATAAACCAAAGGCAGCATGAACATGCACATTTCTGAAGGATTACCCTAGGAATTTCACTTGTTTTTGTTCCTAGACGCACTATTACATGAATAAAATTAGACTAAACTAATCAAAACGAGGAATGGACTGTTTGATGTCTGCTTAATTGTGTTCAAATCATCCAAGTCTAAGATTATATCATCGATATAAGTAAAGGTACGTGGATGCTTGCGTAATAATTGGTTTATAAATATCGTTAATGACTGAACCATTTGCGTTGAGCAATTTCATAACTGATATTTTTAACTCTTTAAATCAAGATTGCAAGCCTGAAATAAATACCAATTCCATTATATTTAACTAGTCGTCGAAAAACATAGCAAAACAACCGCCAGTCACACGTACAGACGCGCTTCAAACTTTCATAATAATCAGCACAGTATGACGGAAAACTGAATATCTTGTATCAAATTGTAATGCATATATATGGAAAGCAAAATTGGATATCCGGCTATCACTTTTATTAGCCTCATATACATTGTCCCTGACTGGAAATGGCGTTTACACAATTTCTATGCAGCTTGCGCCACATATAAAAAGGTAATACAATGAAGCATTCATTAATTTTGCGGATGGTGGAAACAATTCATTAAATCAAGTTTGCGAGCTTGAATTACACAATAGAATAGAATAGAATAGAATAGAATATCTTTATTTGGATTCAAACCACACATATTCCATCAAATAATAAAATTGGAAATTGTACAATATATAAAAAAAATTATCACATCACAATAAATGTGCAATTAATATCATGTAGATAGGTATATCTCACTAGTTGTACAATACAATATATCAATATCAGAAAGTTCAACTGAAAAGAATAATATATACATTATCAAATTAGGAACAATTAATGTATAATTCGAGTGTAACATTATGCAAAATTGAGAACCATGACTAGCAATTGATTGTATGTAATGTTAACTAATTAGAAGAAATAGTGCATAACATTTCAATTATAACAATACAAACTTGGAAATAAAAATCTCTAGAAAATCTGTTTTCGATAACAATTATCCTTGTCTTTTATTCAACCATGAGAAAGTATTATCATAATCAAAAGAATAACAATATCAGCAGAATTGCAGACTTTTTCAAGTTC
>JAQBSW010012885.1:0-15459 GCA_029291075.1 Eudiplozoon nipponicum
TGTTGAAATAATAATACATTGTCATCAAAGGCCATCGGGGCCTCTGTTCGTTTTTTCCTTTTGTACTGGACAATATCAAGCAACAGTGGAAGCTGTTTGTGGGTAAGCGTTTCGTTATATATTTATACATTTATATATACATTTTCATATTGCTTATAAATTTATGCTTTTAAGATCCCGTAAGATTGTTAAAATGTCAGGTCCAATTTTAGATATTGATGTTCCTGTTTGGGATGGAGATAGTGAGTTATTTTTTATGCGCGTAGACTCCGCTTTCTCCCCGTTTCCTGATTATGACAGTCATCAAAAACTGTCAAAGGTTTTTGCTAAACTACCTTCTGAATTGCAGCGACGGATTTATCCTAAGCTTGAGGCCATTAGGAAGCTACCTAATCCCATTTTGGGCCTACAAAACGAGGTAGAATCCTTGCTTGGACCCACGGAAACTGAGCAGATAATAAACAAATATGCGCAGTTAGATATGCCAAATCTTGGCCCCATAGAAATACTGAGGGAATTACGGAAACGTTGGTATAAAACCAACATTTCTGACCATGAGGCTAAGGTTGTTTTTATTAACAATCTTCCCCAAACATTAAAACTCTTTGCCAGACAGCTCCCCAACACTCTCTCTATAGATGACTTATCTGAGAGATGTGAGTTAGAATATAGGGTTTTGGAACCCAAAGTGAATCCATCATCCTTTTCTTCACCCCCGCAAGATGATAGAATCTCCTCCTTAGAGAGAACAGTGGCGAACATGGCCAAAGTTCTAGAAGGATTGGCCATTACCAAATCGGAGATAAATCATGTGAATGCTCGACCAAAATTCGTTTCCAAGTCAAATTATAATGGTAGGCGGCGATCGAGATCTCCGCAATCATTTAATAAATATGCTCCAAAGAACTGGTGTTATAACCACCAGAAGTTTTTTATGCTTGCCAAGTTTGTCTTTGTCGTTCCGAAGAATTTCCGAATGAGTGTCAATTTCCACAGCTGACGGAGAGGACAACAGACCGCAGGCACAAGGGTGCATCAGTATCGGGAAACGTCTGGCGCAGGAAGTAGAAGACCGTACTTTCTGCACATCAACGGCATCAACGGCGCGACAGGGAAGAAGCCAACTACAATCCGACATCCCTGTCGACTCTTTTCGTCCACGCCGAATTTTTCACATAGAGAACCAAACAGACAATGCCGGTCGCTATCACCAGCCTACTTGTTTGCATGACCCGGCCAAACAGCCAAACGAACTTCTGCACCTTCTTGATTTCAAAACTGGCGAAGAGTACATCGTAGACACAGGTGCGGCAGTCTCAGTTCTCAAAGGTGATTCAATGGCCGAGATGTCGCTAGGCGTTCTTCTCGCAACAGCTACAGGCGAGCCCATACCAACTTATGGCTGCCAATACCGCACACTCAACATAGGTCTACGACGTGAATTTTCCCACAACTTCATCATTGCCAAGGTCTCACATAATATAATAGGCCTTGATTTCCTTCTAAAATTTCGGCTCATTGTTGATCTTGCCAATCAAAAGATCATCGACCCCTCCACCGGACTTGAACAAAGCTTTTGGACACTTGCCTCCGAGCGTTTGGAGTTACAGGTCATTCAGCCAACCCCAGTGCATCATTCAGCAGAGATATCAGCAGCTCTTCGAAAATACAAATCGCTTTTCGATCTTAACAAATCCGATCTGCGAGTCTCCAACACGATGCATCATATCGTCACAGAAGGACAACCTATTGCACTCAAGAAGCGACCACTGGCTCCTGCTAAGCTGAAAGCTGCCCAAGAAGAATTCTCAAGGCTTTTGGAAGAGGGAATCATCAGACCATCGAAAAGTTCATGGGCGTCACCACTGCACTTAGTCTCAAAATCAAACGGATCGTACAGAGCCTGTGGAGACTACCGTAAGCTAAATTCAGTGACAAAATCTGATGCATATCCTATTCCAAATATCAACACATTACTTGAAAAACTCAACGGCAGCAATTTCTTCTCAGTAATTGACCTTAGACAAGCCTACCATCACATCCCGGTAGCACCAGAGGATATCGAGAAAACTGCTGTCATCACTCCATTTGGCCTTTTCGAATACCTTTACATGCCTTTTGGACTTAAGTGTGCTACACAGACATTTCAAAGATTCATGGACAACATACTTCGCGACGACTCTGCTTATTGTATGTCATATCTCGATGACATTATGGTATTCAGTCCAGATCTAGAATCTCATGCGAAACATCTACGAAATGTCCTCTCGCGCTTATCCAACCACGGACTCAAGATCAACTGTGACAAGACGCAGATTGCAACTTCATCCGTCGACTTCTTAGGGCATCGTATCACGGCCCAAGGTATTCAACCGTTGCCGTCAAAGACGAATTCAATCAAGAATATCAAGTCACCAAGGACTTTGAGCGATTTGCAGAAAATCCTGGGAGTACTAAACTATTATCGCAAGTTCCTTCCAGGCCTTTCAAAACAACTTTATCCTTTGTGCAGGCACCTGCGGAACCGAAAAGGACTTAGCAAGAATTCCATCATTGCTTGGTCATCCGAAGACGAGGAATTACTTCGACTTGCCATCAACTCGTTAGCAAATGCCACAATGCTAACGCATCCAGATTTTGAAAAGCCATTTCTACTCACGACAGATGCTTCTGAATTCGCTATTGGAGCCACTTTGGAACAAGAGATCGACGGAGTTCGGAAGCCTATCAGTTTCTACTCGCGTACTCTCCAACCAGTAGAAACGAGGTACGACACTTTCGGCCGAGAACTTCTCGCCATCCACGACGCAGTGCGCCATTTTATCAGCATCATTGGCAGTAGCAGATTTGTTGTTTTCACAGATCATGCACCACTAGTTAGCGCACTTCGAAACGCAACTTCATCTATCGCCAAGTACCCTGCCAGAGTGGAAAGACAGCTTTCTCGTCTAAGCGAATGGCAATTTGACGTCTTTCACGTCAAGGGCAAACAGAACTTCATTGCAGATGCCCTGTCTAGGCCAGACGTCTCTCTACAACCACCTTCACCGTCACCATTCACTGTCAACTCCGTGGCACTCAGTGAACCTGCACTAACGCCAACTCTCCTGCGAACTGAACAACGCGGTGACATTCACATTCAAAGATCAATAGCCCGTCACCCAACCAAGTTCATATGCCGTCTGTGGGAAGGCTTACCAATTGTTTACTTCACGGGTACGCAGCCCAACAAGCCAGTTCTGCCGACCAGCCTTCAGAGAAAGGTTTTCGATTCAATTCACTCAATTTCTCACCCAGGAAGCCAAGCGACTGTCCGACTTCTTACAGATCGTTTCTGGGGTCACAGACTTAGGCAGAATGTTAAACGATGGGTCTCAGAGTGTGCAATTTGTCAGAAAAACAAGATCACACGACACACTCGTTCTAAGTTGCAACATTTTCGGTCTACTTCTCGCCTAGCCATCGTCCACATCGACATAGTTCATCTGACAAAGGTTCAAGGTTTCAGCTACCTTCTAACTATGATCGATAGATTTACACGGTGGCCTGCGGCATTACCTCTTGGCACCATTTCTGCAGACGAAGTAACTAACGGTTTTATCTCTGCATGGATATCCAATTACGGTGTTCCCAATGAGGTCATCACGGACAGAGGCACTTGCTTCTCATCTGATCGTTTCAAAACCACCTTGCGGTACATGGGATGCATCTTACGCCAGACGACTGCCTACCATCCCCAAGCTAATGGCATGGTAGAGAGAATGCATAGGGAACTCAAAGCAGCTTTAGCATCCTCGTCCATTAATGGCAACTGGGTCGATGCACTACCTTTAGTTCTGCTGGCCATGCGTTCTCGTACTCGAGAATCCATTAAAACGTCTGCGTCACAACTCTTGTATGGCATGGATCTACGCCTGCCTAGTCAGCTCCCACGTCTACTACCGGCACAAGATGACCCACAAAACGAAGCTACCCGCCTTCGACTTCATTTCGGTAACATGTCCGAACAGCAGCCGAGACACACGCCTCGTCCAGTCTTCGTTCACCCACAGCTCCACAGCTGCAAGAGAGTACTCGTTCGCAACAATACTGCTGTTGCACCACTACAACCCAAGTATCGCGGTCCTTACCCGATTTTACTAAGACAGCCAAAATACTTCATCATTATGCAAGGCGCTACACCGACATCAGTAAGCATAGACAGGTTAAAACCGTTTATCGAACCACCTGATCCTGAGAGCGTTCAACCTTCTACACACGTCTCAGGCTCCGTCTGCCCACAATCTCAACCTGCTTTGTATAACGCGTAATTAATTTTTTTAAACATTAACATTTAACTATAAAATTTTTTTTAAACTTTACGTTAATTTTTAGTAATTGTCTCACGTGGCATAACCACCTGTTCTTAGCTAACAATTGTGTAGCATTTTTGAACAGTTCTTTGGTATTATGCCATCTCTGAGGCAATGTTCGTGTACATATTTTATGCAATTATCTTTGATTTTAATGTATATATATTTTACATTATAATGTATTTCTCACACATGACATTACACTGCCTATTTTGGTATGACCAGCTACTTAGAGCTAACGCTTTCGTGTAGCAACACTAAGTAGTGATCAGCTTCATATCATGGCACAGGCCACTTTCAATGCATATCTCAACTTTATCTATTTCACAAAGACCACTCTACAAATGTCATGACTACAACGTCGAGCACTCTAGCTCCTTTGGTCGTATACAAACACATTGACAACGATCCAACCTGCTTAGGTTTTTAACTTAAACCTGGCAAATTCAGAGGCGATTTACCTCGAAATCTTCACGCTGCGGCTCCAAAAACTTACACTGCTCTATTTTGCCTCACGTGCTATGACCGTCCACTAGAGCTAACAATTTGTGTAGCAATTCCTAGTGGTTACCTGGCATCATATCATTGTTGAAGCAACCAACAAGCATATTTAAGCCCAGCACTTATGGTTCATCATATTTTTGCTTAACTTGGTTCGAACTCTGTCATGCATTTCTTATCTAGCCTCGCAGAGAGGAATATTTTTTTCTTTTTTTTCAGAGAGGAAAGTGTTGTAACGACACAAATCAATCGCCGACATATTGCGTAAATTAAATTCAAATTTATTTACGTTGCACCAATGAGAAAAAAGCAAATTGCCGTTTAACCACGTTTAACCACGTTTAACCAATAGTATGCAAGTACACATATTGCATGCTATTTAAGCACGGTAATTTACCATGCAATCAGTTGGTCGTATCTACGTTCTGCCTCGTGTTACACATGTGCGTGCTGTCGGCTGTCAATACCTACGCTGGATATTGATTTGTTTCACCAACAATTGGCAACATTCGTGACTCACCGTGTTGCACTTCAGCCAGCAAGACGAGCCAATTAATGCAGAACTTCAACACACATGATAACAACAGCAGGAACCACAACCAGAGTCCACCCAAGGAACAGAACGTCAACTTACATATATATAACTTACGCGAACGCCGCCAAGGCCCTCTTAAGGGCCCCCATATCAGTAACTAATCTCTATTCAGAGCACCTTAACCGAGTTTGTAACGTCGTACGGCATTTACTTGAAGCCGGGGCGTTTACATATGTCATTTTATTCTCTAACAATCTGGGTGGAGGGTTCAGTAATGGCACATAAAGCGGTCGCGTGAAGAGGAATAACATCTACGTTTACGGATTGTAAACGCCCCGGCTTCAAGTAAATGCCGTACGACGTTACAAACTCGGTTAACGTGCTCTGAATATAGATTTGTTTACTGATAGAGAGCCCTTAACAGGGCCTGGTCGTGCGTTCTCATGAATTATTCAGAGCTGTGAAGATGTCCTAGAGCCTTGGGCGGACTCTGGTTGTTGTTCCTCCCGTTGTCGAGTTGTATTCACGATGTGGAAAACGTCGTGATGGTTCTATAATTAATTGGCTAGTCTCGCTGGTTGTACCGCAACATGATGAGTCACGGATGTAGCTGTAAACGCCTCCGGCTTCAAGTAAATGCCGTACGACGTTACAAACTCGGTTAAGGTGCTCTGAATAGAGATTAGTTACTGATATGGGGGCCCTTAAGAGGGCCTTGGCGGCGTTCGCGTAAGTTATATATATGTAAGTTGATGTTCTGTTCCTTGGGTGGACTCTGGTTGTGGTTCCTGCTGTTGTTATCACAAGTGGACCACTTGGTTGAAGTTCTGCATTAATTGGCTCGTCTTGCTGGTTGAAGAGTAACACGGTGAGTCACGAATGTTGCCAATTGTTGGTGAAACAAATCAATATCCAGCGTAGGTATTGACAGCCGACAGAACGCACATGTGTAACACGAGGCAGAACGTAGATACGACCAACTGACTTGCATGGTAAATTACCGTGCTTAAATAGCATGCAATATGTGTACTTGCATACTATTGGTTAAACGTGGTTAAACGTGGTTAAACGGCAATTTTGCTTTTTTCTCATTGGTGCAACGTAAATAAATTTGAATTTAATTTACGCAATATGTCGGCGATTGATTTGTGTCGTTACAACACTTTCCACTCTGAAAAAAAAGCAAAAAAAATTCCTCTCTGCGAGGGTGTTATACAAAGCAGGTTATTGAGATTGTGGGCAGACGGAGCCTGAGACGTGTGTAGAAGGTTGAACGCTCTCAGGATCAGGTGGTTCGATAAACGGTTTCAACCTGTCTATGCTTACTGATGTCGGTGTAGCGCCTTGCATAATGATGAAGTATTTTGGCTGTCTTGAGTAAAATCGGGTAAGGACCGCGATACTTGGGTTGTAGTGGTGCAACAGCATTATTGTTGCGAACGAGTACTCTCTTGCAGCTGTGGAGCTGTGGGTGAACGAAGACTGGACGAGGCGTGTGTCTCGGCTGCTGTTCGGACATGTTACCGAAATGAAGTCGAAGGCGGGTAGCTTCGTCTTGTGGGTCATCTTGTGCCGGTAGTAGACGTGGGAGCTGACTAGGCAGGCGTAGATCCATGCCATACAAGAGTTGTGACGCAGACGTTTTAATGGATTCACGAGTACGGGAACGCATGGCAAGCAGAACTAAAGGTAGTGCATCGACCCAGTTGCCATTAATGGACGAGGATGCTAAAGCTGCTTTGAGTTCCCTATGCATTCTCTCTACCATGCCATTAGCTTGGGGATGGTAGGCAGTCGTCTGGCGTAAGATGCATCCCATGTACCGCAAGGTGGTTTTGAAACGATCAGATGAGAAGCAAGTGCCTCTGTCCGTGATGACCTCATTGGGAACACCATAATTGGATATCCATGCAGAGATAAAACCGTTAGTTACTTCGTCTGCAGAAATGGTGCCAAGAGGTAATGCCGCAGGCCACCGTGTAAATCTATCGATCATAGTTAGAAGGTAGCTGAAACCTTGAACCTTTGTCAGATGAACTATGTCGATGTGGACGATGGCTAGGCGAGAAGTAGACCCAAAAATGTTGCAACTTAGAACGAGTGTGTCGTGTGATCTTGTTTTTCTGACAAATAGCACACTCTGAGACCCATCGTTTAACATTCTGCCTAAGTCTGTGACCCCAGAAACGATCTGTAAGAAGTCGGACAGTCGCTTGGCTTCCTGGGTGAGAAATTGAGTGAATTGAATCGAAAACTTTTCTCTGAAGGCTGGTCGGCAGAACTGGCTTGTTGGGCTGCGTACCCGTGAAGTAAACAATTGGTAAGCCTTCCCACAGACGGCATATGAACTTGGTTGGGTGACGGGCTATTGATCTTTGAATGTGAATGTCACCGCGTTGTTCAGTTCGCAGGAGAGTTGGCGTTAGTGCAGGTTCACTGAGTGCCACGGAGTTGACAGTGAATGGTGACGGCGAAGGTGGTTGTAGAGAGACGTCTGGCCTGGACAGGGCATCTGCAATGAAGTTATGTTTGCCCTGACGTGAAAGACGTCAAATTGCCATTCGCTTAGACGAGAAAGCTGTCTTTCCACTCTGGCAGGGTACTTGGCGATAGATGAAGTTGCGTTTCGAAGTGCGCTAACTAGTGGTGCATGATCTGTGAAAACAACAAATCTGCTACTGCCAATGATGCTGATAAAATGGCGCACTGCGTCGTGGATGGCGAGAAGTTCTCGGCCGAAAGTGTCGTACCTCGTTTCTACTGGTTGGAGAGTACGCGAGTAGAAACTGATAGGCTTCCGAACTCCGTCGATCTCTTGTTCCAAAGTGGCTCCAATAGCGAATTCAGAAGCATCTGTCGTGAGTAGAAATGGCTTTTCGAAATCTGGATGCGTTAGCATTGTGGCATTTGCTAACGAGTTGATGGCAAGTCGAAGTAATTCCTCGTCTTCGGATGACCAAGCAATGATGGAATTCTTGCTAAGTCCTTTTCGGTTCCGCAGGTGCCTGCACAAAGGATAAAGTTGTTTTGAAAGGCCTGGAAGGAACTTGCGATAATAGTTTAGTACTCCCAGGATTTTCTGCAAATCGCTCAAAGTCCTTGGTGACTTGATATTCTTGATTGAATTCGTCTTTGACGGCAACGGTTGAATACCTTGGGCCGTGATACGATGCCCTAAGAAGTCGACGGATGAAGTTGCAATCTGCGTCTTGTCACAGTTGATCTTGAGTCCGTGGTTGGATAAGCGTGAGAGGACATTTCGTAGATGTTTCGCATGAGATTCTAGATCTGGACTGAATACCATAATGTCATCTAGATATGACATACAATAAGCAGAGTCGTCGCGAAGTATGTTGTCTATGAATCTTTGAAATGTCTGAGTAGCACACTTGAGTCCAAAAGGCATGTAAAGATATTCAAAAAGGCCAAATGGAGTGATGACTGCAGTTTTCTCGATATCCTCTGGTGCTACCGGTATGTGATGGTACGCTTGTCTGAGGTCAATCACTGAGAAGAAATTGCTGCCGTTGAGTTTTTCAAGTAAAGTGTTGATATTTGGAATAGGATATGCATCAGATTTTGTCACTGAATTTAGCTTACGGTAGTCTCCACAGGCTCTGTACGATCCGTTTGATTTTGAGACTAAGTGCAGTGGTGACGCCCATGAACTTTTCGATGGTCTGATGATTCCCTCTTCCAAAAGCCTTGAGAATTCTTCTTGGGCAGCTTTCAGCTTAGCAGGAGCCAGTGGTCGCTTCTTGAGTGCAATAGGTTGTCCTTCTGTGACGATATGATGCATCGTGTTGGAGACTCGTAGCTCTGACTTGTTAAGATCGAAAAGCGATTTGTATTTTCGAAGAGCTGCTGATATCTCTGCTGAATGATGCACTGGGGTTGGCTGAATGACCTGTAACTCCAAACGCTCGGAGGCAAGTGTCCAAAAGCTTTGTTCAAGTCCGGTGGAGGGGTCGATGATCTTTTGATTGGCAAGATCAACAATGAGCCGAAATTTTAGAAGGAAATCAAGGCCTATTATATTATGTGAGACCTTGGCAATGATGAAGTTGTGGGAAAATTCACGTCGTAGACCTATGTTGAGTGTGCGGTATTGGCAGCCATAAGTTGGTATGGGCTCGCCTGTAGCTGTTGCGAGAAGAACGCCTAGCGACATCTCGGCCATTGAATCACCTTTGAGAACTGAGACTGCCGCACCTGTGTCTACGATGTACTCTTCGCCAGTTTTGAAATCAAGAAGGTGCAGAAGTTCGTTTGGCTGTTTGGCCGGGTCATGCAAACAAGTAGGCTGGTGATTGCGACCGGCATTGTCTGTTTGGTTCTCTATGTGAAAAATTCGGCGTGGACGAAAAGAGTCGACAGGGATGTCGGATTGTAGTTGGCTTCTTCCCTGTAGCGCCGTTGATGCCGTTGATGTGCAGAAAGTACGGTCTTCTACTTCCTGCGCCAGACGTTTCCCGATACTGATGCACCCTTGTGCCTGCGGTCTGTTGTCCTCTCCGTCAGCTGTGGAAATTGACACTCATTCGGAAATTCTTCGGAACGACAAAGACAAACTTGGCAAGCATAAAAAACTTCTGGTGGTTATAACACCAGTTCTTTGGAGCATATTTATTAAAGGATTGCGGAGATCTCGATCGCCGCCTACCATTATAATTTGACTTGGAAACGAATTTTGGTCGAGCATTCACTTGATTTATCTCCGATTTGGTAATGGCCAATCCTTCTAGAACTTTGGCCATGTTCGCCACTGTTCTCTCTAAAGAGGAGATTCTATCATCTTGCGGGGGTGAAGAAAAGGATGATGGATTCACTTTGGGTTCCAAAACCCTATATTCTAACTCACATCTCTCAGATAAGTCATCTATAGAGAGAGTGTTGGGGAGCTGTCTGGCAAAGAGTTTTAATGTTTGGGGAAGATTGTTAATAAAAACAACCTTAGCCTCATGGTCAGAAATGTTGGTTTTATACCAACGTTTCCGTAATTCCCTCAGTATTTCTATGGGGCCAAGATTTGGCATATCTAACTGCGCATATTTGTTTATTATCTGCTCAGTTTCCGTGGGTCCAAGCAAGGATTCTACCTCGTTTTGTAGGCCCAAAATGGGATTAGGTAGCTTCCTAATGGCCTCAAGCTTAGGATAAATCCGTCGCTGCAATTCAGAAGGTAGTTTAGCAAAAACCTTCGACAGTTTTTGATGACTGTCATAATCAGGAAACGGGGAGAAAGCGGAGTCTACGCGCATAAAGAATAGCTCACTATCTCCATCCCAAACAGGAACATCAATATCTAAAATTGGACCTGACATTTTAACAATCTTACGGGATCTTAAAAGCATAAATTTATAAGCAATATGAAAATGCATATAAATATACTTTAACGGTACGCTTACCCACAAAACAGCTTCCATGAAGGAGTTTGACGAGTACATACGGTGTCGTTTCGTGCCGTAGGAAAGCAACAGAGGCCCAGTTGGCCTCGATTTCAATGTACGTATATACACCTCACACAAATCCACGAATATATTCCCAACAGATTTCCCAGAAAACCCCGATCAGGGTAAAGAACACAAATGTCAATCTATTTTATCTCCCAAATAGATGAAGAAGTCAACGATATTTATACCAAAAAAATCAGAACAATGATCAATATCCTGGCGCGGTCGCCAATTTTGTAAACGCCCCGGCTTCAAGTAAATGCCGTACGACGTTACAGACTCGGTTAAGGTGCTCTGAATAGAGATTAGTTACTGATATGGGGCCCTTAAGAGGGCCTTGGCGGCGTTCGCGTAAGTTATATATATGTAAGTTGATGTTCTGTTCCTTGGGTGGACTCTGGTTGTGGTTCCTGCTGTTGTTATCACGAGTGGAACACTTGGTTGAAGTTCTGCATTAATTGGCTCGTCTTGCTGGTTGAAGAGTAACACGGTGAGTCACGAATGTTGCCAATTGTTGGTGAAACAAATCAATATCCAGCGTAGGTATTGACAGCCGACAGCACGCACATGTGTAACACGAGGCAGAACGTAGATACGACCAACTGACTTGCATGGTAAATTACCGTGCTTAAATAGCATGCAATATGTGTACTTGCATACTATTGGTTAAACGTGGTTAAACGTGGTTAAACGGCAATTTTGCTTTTTTCTCATTGGTGCAACGTAAATAAATTTGAATTTAATTTACGCAATATGTCGGCGATTGATTTGTGTCGTTACATAGCCAACTGTTGGTGAAACTATCAAATCACCAGCGTAGAGTATTGACAGCCGACAGAACGCATACGCGTTACGCAAAGCAGAGTGCAAATGTGACTACTGACTTGCATGGTCGCATTGCCGTGCTTAAAATAGCAATGCCATAGTAATATATGTCCTAACTTTGCACACTATTGGTTAAACGGCAAGTTTCGCTTTTTTCGCGTCCGTGCAGCGTAAATAAAATTGAATTTAATTTACGCAGTGCTGTCGGCCATTAATTTGTGTCATTACAGGATATTATACGAAGTGAATCAATAGGAAGTGTAACGACACAAATTAATGGCCGACATATTGCGTAAATTAAATTCAATTTTATTTACGTTGCACCAATGAGAAAAATGCGAAACTTGCCGTTTAACCAATAGTGTGCAAGTAGGCATGGCATGCTATTTAAGCACGGCAATTTACCATGCAAGTCAGTTGTTCCATTTGCATTCTGCCTTGCGTTACGCGCGTGCGTTCTGTCGGCTGTCAATACCTACGCTGGTGATTTGATAGTTTCACCAACAATTGGCTACATCCGTGACTCATCTTGTTGCAGTATAACCAGCGAGACGAGCCAATTAATTGCAGAACCATCACGACGTTATCCACATCGTGATTACAGCTCAACCACGAGAGCGACAACTCAACCAGAGTCCACCCAAGGCTCTAGGACATCTTCACACTCTGAAGACTTCAGGAGAACGCATTACCAGGTCCACTTAAGGGCCCCCTATCAGTAACTAATCTCTATTCAGAGCACCTTAACCGAGTTTGTAACGTCGTACGGCATTTACTTGAAGCCGGGGCGTTTACAAAATTGGCGACCGCGCTAGGATATTGATTATTGTTCTGATTTTTTTGGTATAAATAAAATTGACTTCCTTTTTCATCTATTTGGGATAAAAATCGATTAAGATTTGCGTTTTATCTACCGTGATCGTGGTCTTCTAGGAATTCTGTTGGGTATATATTCGTGGATTTGTGGTGAATTTTTTTGGGGGGTATAATAATATTAAACGGAGCCTCTGTTCATCTTTCCTACGTACAAAACGGCACCGTACGTACTCGACAGACTCAATTGCGGACTTTTGGAAGAAGATACTTCGTGCTTTTGTTCTGCGCTCATTCAACTGTGGAAGCTGTTTGTGGGTAAGCGTTTCGTTAAAGTATTTATAATTTTCATATTGCTTATAAATTTATGCTTTTAAGATCCCGTAAGATTGTTAGAATGTCAGGTCCAATTTTAGATATTGATGTTCCTGTTTGGGATGGAGATAGTGAACTATTCTTTATGCGCGTAGACTCCGCTTTCTCCCCGTTTCCTGATTATGACAGTCATCAAAAACTGTCGAAGGTTTTTGCTAAACTACCTTCTGAATTGCAGCGACGGATTTGTCCTAAGCTTGAGGCCATTAGGAAGCTACCTAATCCCATTTTGGGCCTACAAAACGAGGTAGAATCCTTGCTTGGACCCACGGAAACTGAGCAGATAATAAACAAATATGCGCAGTTAGATATGCCAAATCGTGGCCCGATCGAAATACTGAGGGAATTACGGAAACGTTGGTATAAAACCAACATTTCTGACCATGAGGCTAAGGTTGTTTTATTAACAATCTTCCCCAAACATTAAAACTCTTTGCCAGACAGCTCCCCAACACTCTCTCTATAGATGACTTATCTGAGAGATGTGAGTTAGAATATAGGGTTTTGGAACCCAAAGTGAATCCATCATCCTTTTCTTCACCCCCGCAAGATAATAGAATCTCCTCTTTAGAGAGAACAATGGCGAACATGGCCAAAGTTCTAGAAGGATTGGCCATTACCAAATCCGAGATAAATCAAGTGAATGCTCGACCAAAATTCGTTTCCAAGTCAAATTATAATAGTAGGCGGCGATCGAGATCTCCGCAATCCTTTAATAAATATGCTCCAAAGAACTGGTGTTATAACCACCAGAAGTTTTTTTATGCTTGCCAAGTTTGTCTTTGTCGTTCCGAAGAATTTCCGAATGAGTGTCAATTTCCACAGCTGACGGAGAGGACAACAGACCGCAGGCACAAGGGTGCATCAGCATCGGGAAACGTCTGGCGCAGGAAGTAGAAGACCGTACTTTCTGCACATCAACGGCATCAACGGCGCTACAGGGAAGAAGCCAACTACAATCCGACATCCCTGTCGACTCTTTTCGTCCACGCTGAATTTTTCACATAGAGAACCAAACAGACAATGCCGGTCGCAATCACCAGCCTACTTGTTTGCATGACCCGGCCAAACAGCCCAACGAACTTCTGCACCTTCTTGATTTCAAAACTGGCGAAGAGTTCATCGTAGACACAGGTGCGGCAGTCTCAGTTCTCAAAGGTGATTCAATGGCCGAGATGTCGCTAGGCGTTCTTCTCGCAACAGCTACAGGCGAGCCCATACCAACTTATGGCTGCCGGTACCGCACACTCAACATAGGTCTACGACGTGAATTTTCCCACAACTTCATCATTGCCAAGGTCTCACATAATATAATAGGCCTTGATTTCCTTCTGAAATTTCGGCTCATTGTTGATCTTGCCAATCAAAAGATCATCGACCCCTCCACCGGACTTGAGCAAAATTTTTGGACACTTGCCTCCGAGCGTTTGGAGTTACAGGTCATTCAGCCAACCCCAGTGCATCATTCAGCAGAGATATCAGCAGCTCTTCGAAAATACAAATCGCTTTTCGATCTTAACAAGTCAGAGCTACGAGTCTCCAACACGATGCATCATATCGTCACAGAAGGACAACCTATTGCACTCAAGAAGCAACCACTGGCTCCTGCTAAGCTGAAAGCTGCCCAAGAAGAATTCTCAAGGCTTTTGGAAGAGGGAATCATCAGACCATCAAAAAGTTCATGGGCGTCACCACTGCACTTAGTCTCTAAATCAAACGGATCGTACAGAGCCTGTGGAGACTATCGTAAGCTAAATTCAGTGACAAAATCTGATGCATATCCTATTCCAAATATTAACACTTTACTTGAAAAACTCAACGGCAGCAATTCCTTCTCAATGATTGACCTCAGACAAGCGTACCATCACATACCGGTAGCACCAGTGGATATCGAGAAAACTGCAGTCATCACTCCATTAGGCCTTTTTGAATATCTTTACATGCCTTTTGGACTTCAAGTGTGCTACTCAGACATTTCAAAGATTCATAGACAACATACTTCGCGACGACTCTGCTTATTGAATGTCATATCGCGATGACATTCACATTCAAATATCAATAGCCCGTCACCCAACCAAGTTCATATGCCGTCTGTGGGAAGGCTTACCAATTGTTTACTTCACGGGTACGCAGCCCAACAAGCCAGTTCTGCCGACCAGCCTTCAGAGAAAAGTTTTCGATTCAATTCACTCAATTTCTCACCCAGGAAGCCAAGCGACTGTCCGACTTCTTACAGATCGTTTCTGGGGTCACAGACTTAGGCAGAATGTTAAACGATGGGTCTCAGAGTGTGTAATTTGTCAGAAAAACAAGATCACACGACACACTCGTTCTAAGTTGCAACATTTTCGATCTACTTCTCGCCTAGCCATCGTCCACATCGACATAGTTCATCTGACAAAGGTTCAAGGTTTCAGCTACCTTCTAACTATGATCGATAGATTTACACGGTGGCCTGCAGCATTACCTCTTGGCACCATTTCTGCAGACGAAGTAACTAACGGTTTTATCTCTGCATGGATATCCAATTATGGTGTTCCCAATGAGGTCATCACGGACAGAGGCACTTGCTTCTCATCTGATCGTTTCAAAACCACCTTGCGGT
>JAQBSW010012886.1:0-15459 GCA_029291075.1 Eudiplozoon nipponicum
TGTCATTTATATTTTTACAATTTCGTAGTTTAAAAGAGCTCCGATTGTACTGTGGTCTCATCCATTCTCCCGCGGATTGAGCCTTGTTTATTTCCAAATTATTGAATTTGCAATAAATTCACAAATCCAATTTTGTCAACTATTAAGACGACTTACCTTGCCGCCATGAAATTTTTAGATTGTATTTTCTAATGAAATGCATATTTTCCAAGTTTAAATTGCTTCCGAAATAACATAGGTTCGAGCATTTCACTAAAATTTGTTTATTAAATAAGGATTAACATTTGTGAGAAGGAAAGTATCATGAATTTAACCCAACACATGTCATGACAATAAAAGTTGATTATCTGAATGCAAATGCTAGGGAAATTTGAAAATAATCCGGTATCTAATGTCTTGCGTATGAAATTCATTCAATTAAAAATACATGTGAAATTTGGGAAGTAGACATAAATCAAAGAATTATTAAATTTCCTATATAATATTTAATTGTGTTAAATTTAAACAGAGAACTGCGGCCTACTGAACCCGTAATAATATTCAAATAGTCACCTTAAAGTAGTTAAAATTGCTTCCAAAGCCTGCGCGCCGATAGTGTAGTGGTATCATGCAACCCTCCCACGGTTGTGACCCGGGTTCGAATCCCGGTCGGCGCAAGTCGTTTTCCAATTTGCTGCCAGTTTTATCATCTACTCAGGGGATTACATGTTCATCGGTTAATTGTGTGTTTTGCTTCTCTTCCTGAATTTCACATATTCTGGATTCGAATGGCCGCAAAATCAATGTTGAAAATGTAGTTGAAGCACAATTTTTGGAAGACATTTTGAGTATCAATTGACTCATTATAATTCCACATATTTAAAACAACAAATCGCATAATTCCAGAATTTCCTCTATAGAAAACAAATAGAGAGCTCAATTGCAAAGTAATTCTGTAATTATATGTGTTATATATACAAATCTGCGTAATTAAAACGGGACTTCGTTTGAAGTGTAATATTTATTATAAAAATTTGGCTAATACATAGAAATAATGGAAATGACGGTTCGATCAAACAAGGAGTCTGAGAATTCGAACGCACTGGTAACAATAAATCTTTGTCTTTTATATTTTTACATTTTCATAGATTACAAGAACTACGATTGTACCGTGGTCTTATCCAAATCTCCCGCGGATTTGAACCTTTCTTATTTCCAATTATTTGAATTTGGAACTAATTCACAAATCCAATTTTGTCAAGCATTAAGACGACCTACTTTGCCACGGTGAAATTGTTAGATCTTATTTTGCAAGGAAATGCATATTTTCCTACATTGAATTGCTTCCGAAATAACATAGGTACGAGCATTTACTAAAATTTTTTTATTAAATATGGGTAAACATTTGTGAGAAGGAAAGTATCATGAATTTAACCCAATACACGGCATAAAAATAAAATTTGATTATCTGAATTCAAATGCTGGGGAAATTTGATATTAACCCGATATCGAAAATCTTGCGTATGAAATTCATTCAAATAACAATATTTGTGAAATGTGGATAAGTAGAGATAAATCAAAGAATTATTAAATTTCGTATATAATATTGAATTGTGTTATATTTAAACAGAGAACTGTGGCCTACTGAACACGTATTAATATTCAAATAGTCACCTTGAAGTAGTTAAAACTGCTTCCAACGTGTGCGCGCCAATAGTGTAGTGGTATCTTGCAACTCTCCCAAGGTTGTGACCCGGGTTCGCATCCCGGTCGGCGCAATTCGTTTTCAAATTTGCTGCTAGTTTTATCATCTATTC
Source organism: Eudiplozoon nipponicum (assembly GCA_029291075.1). Classification (NCBI taxonomy): domain Eukaryota; kingdom Metazoa; phylum Platyhelminthes; class Monogenea; order Mazocraeidea; family Diplozoidae; genus Eudiplozoon; species Eudiplozoon nipponicum. The sequence continues at coordinate 1,797 of JAQBSW010012886.1, forward strand.
AAGCGATTACGCGTTCATCGGTTAATTGTGTGCTTTGCTTCTCTGCCTGAAATTCACATAGTCTGGATTCGAATGGCGACACAATAAATGTTGAAATTTTATTTAAAGCACAATATTTGGAAGACATTTTAAGTATCACATGACACATTATAGTTCCATATAGTTAAAACAACAAATCACATAATTCGAGAATTTCATCTAAAGAAAATAAATAGAGAGCTCAATTGCAAAGTAATTCTGTAATTATATGTGTTATATATACAAATCTGCGTAATTAAAACTGGACTTCGTTTTGAAGTTGCATATTTATTTAAAAAATTTGGCTAATACCTAGAAATAATTGAAAAGACGCTTCGATCAAACAAGGAGTCTGAGAATTCGAACACAATTGTAACACTCAATCTTTGTCTTTTATATATATATATATATATATATATAATTATAATTAAGTAAATAAAATTTAAATATATATATATATATATATATATATATATATATATATATATATATATATATATATATATATATAATAATACTAATTTATTATATACATATATACATGATTTCGACACAGATATTTTAATGAAGAAACTAATTTATACAGGATATATATTATTGTGTATTCTGTGGAGAGGCGATTTAGTTAGTGTAGACTCCGTATTCGGTCAAAACGATAATAATACTTTACATTCTTTCAACAGTTTTATTAACCTCTCTCTCGGTCTATAACTGATTGCAAGCTGGATGGGATTAGGTAAACTGGGGGCATGTGTGGATTACTGCAGGATTGAAATCAAAATTTTGTTGATCTTTCTATGCGTCCGGAACAGAAATTAAATATAAACATCATGGATTGGCGTGTATGTCAATCCATTAGATGTGCTTATAGTTATTCAATAAAATGTCACTTTAGTAAAATACACATGTTTATAGGTGGTTGTGTGCGCGGAGGGGGACAAGGCTAAGTTTTTTTGTATACATTTGATTATTAGAGACTAGGTATGAAGACCGGATATTAGGAAGACAATTAAAAATACCTTTGGATATTAAAATAAATTTAAATATATCTGTCTTGAATGAGTATACCACATTTGCCACAAGTTGTGTTTTACTCCTGTGCGTATTGTTTCGACCCTGAAGATGAACCTGGAAATTCGGGTTCGAAAATTTAGAAAAAGAACAATGGAAAATCTTGTTCCAACGTCATTTTCAGACAATCAGCTAATTGAAGGCTTAAAGACGAAGGGACAAGTGAGAACCCATCAATTGAGGCCAAAAATTACATCATCTGAATATGAAGAAAGTTCAAGATTTTACCGACCTATGAGTGCTATCAATTGTCCCGCACAAGAAAAATGCGGTCAAATCCACAACAAGAAGAATAGCACTGAGAACAAAAACGGATCGTTTAAAATGTATTTAAATCAAAAATACGACCAGACAGTGGTTAAACTCTTTAACCAATACAAAAGGAGGAAAATACAAATTGTAAGGCAAGTGGAACATATCTTATTCTTAAAATTATGTTTAAAATTTAATACTATACCTAAATGCTTTAAATTTAGACTACCATTTCAGCTAGATAGGGTAGGAAATATTCTGAAACAGGAACTTTCTATACATTTAATGAAATCATCGATAAAAAATCAAGAAAAAAGGAAATATGAACTAATTAGAGAAAAACTAAAATAAGGTCAAGGTTGCTCTTGATATTACATTCAATGGACCTTAAATGTATAGAGGATTTCACTGATAAGGCTAGGAATAAAGAAATTAAAAAGGTTAAAAAGAGGCATGATAAGAAACTTGTAAACCTGGGAATCTATAGGCCTGGAAGAAATATTCCAAATGATTCTTTTGTGTCGAAACGGGTAATAAACTTATCATCTATGCATCTCAAGGATAATGAATAGGGAATATTTAACCTGGGACTGAACACAGCTGTTCCTATTGAATACATACCTAAGAATGAAATTATTACCGAGACAGTTAAAATCGCGCAATTCCTCCCAGGAAAAGATAACACTAAATTTGAGTTGGATGTTGCCAAATTGTTGTTAGAACATAGAAAGGATATATTTAAGCCAAATTATGATTTGAAAAGATTGAGATCGAATTTGTTATCTAATAGGGTAATATGCCTTAAAACAGATAAAGGTGGAGCAACAGTGCTAATGAATCAGAGGGATTATAATGATAAGATGTATGTACAATTAAATAATAAAGTTTACCATAAAATAAATAAGGACCCAACGGACATATTACAAGGTGAGGTTAAAACTTTAATTAATCAAATGATTGTATCTGGGAAATTATATTCAGTCCCGGGAAAATCATTAATACAAAGAAAAACACTCTCTCCCAGAGTGTATGGTTTAGCGAAAATTCATAAACAAGATAATCCACTTAGGTTAATTGTGAATGTCCAGAATTCTCCAAATTATAAAATGTCCAAATTTCTTTGCCATAGAATGAGAAAATACACATATTTTCTAGATTATACATTAAAGAACACTTATCACTTCACTGCTATTATTAGTAAATATAAATTATCAGAGAATGATAAACTGGCAACTCTGGATGTGGTATCTATGAATACGAACATTCCGGTACAGGTTGCATTAGAGTGTGTCCAACGTTGTTTAACGGAACACCCTGAAAAACTAGAAGGGAGTGAAATGAATTTAAGGAGTATTATGGAAATGTTTAAAATTTGTATGTCCTCTACATACTTTATATTTAGAAATGAATTCTACCTACAAGTTAAATATGGAACTATGGGTCCTAGTCGCTAATATTTATATGCATTATTTAGAAAAAATCTCTTATTCAGATTTCATCTTAAACCAAACTTATATTTAAAATTCTTAGATGACATTTTCTTATTTTGGAATCACGGGGACAATGAGTTGGAGAATTTTCTGTATTTAGCTAATCAACTTAAAGGGGTAAAATGTACATTGAAAAAAGAAAAGAAAGAAGAATTATCATTACTAAATGCAAAATTAAAACAAATAGATCAGACATTAGAGAAAGATATTTACAGGAAGGATACTTATTCCGGTATCCTCCTGAATTATTGCTCTAATCACCCGTTTGGGATGAAAATAGGCATTCTAAAATCCATGATAATTAGAAGTCTTAAAATAGTGGATTTAAAATATAGGGACAAAGAACTGATGAAATTAAAAGAAATATTCAGGATAAATGGTTATCCGGAAAAATTAACTGAGAAAATCATAAAAGAGACATTATTGCGATTTAATAGAAGAATAACCCAGGAGAAACGGGCAAGAGATTTAGATAATCAGAATGAAGATAAGCACAGAACTCTGGTTCTACCAGACTCCAAATTAAGTAGAAAGATTAGGATATTAGCAACGAAATACAACATACGAACAGTGTTAAGACAATCAATTACAATAGGCAATAAGTTACCGAATCAGAAAGAAAAAATAGAACCGCTCAACACATCAGGGGTTTATGAGATACCTTGTAAAGATTGCAATCTTAGGTATATAGGTGAAACCATGCGTCCAATAAAGGTACGTAGAGGTGAACATAAGACTGCATGCAAATACAGACATGTTCATAGATCAGATCTAGCCAGGCACTCAATGGAGACAGGTCATCAGATAAACTGGGACGGCTGTAAACGGATTGCATTATGTAACCGAAATAGATTAACCAGGTTGATTAGAGAATCAATTGAAATAAAATCAGGAATGAACGTAATGAATATGACATGTGTAGAAAATCATTAGGCCCAATATTTAATGAAGCCTTCTCGAATGGAAAGAAACGTAGATTGGAGGAATCAGATCTAACAATAAATCCCAATAAGAGACCGCGACTATGCATCTGAGATAAAATAAGGGGAAAAATTAGATGAAGTTAGAAAGAGGTAATTTGGTTACAGTTATATATATATATATATATATATATATATATATATATATATATATATATATATATATGATGAACATTTCGATTTATATAAGATGTGAGAGAAACTCACGTTGTTGCTTATATGTTTATCTAAATATACTTAACAGATATATGTATCTATATTTATATACATATTACGCAGATATATATATATATATATATGTATATATATATATATGAATGATTCTAAATATTCATATAAGATGTGGGGGGAACTCACATGGTTGCTTAAATGCTTATTTAGATATTCAAAATATATATGTAGAAGAATATTTAGATTTAATATATAAGGTGAGAAGGTCTCACATGGTTGCTTATGTGGATTGATATAGACATTATGTATATTTATATATACATATGTATATATATGAGGTATAGACGTGTAGATTTATATATGTGTATATTTGATGTAAATATACTATACACTTAGGGCGAATTGTAGGTTCAACGAACCCATTTAATTGCATACAGATATATATATATATACATATAGGTATATATATATATATATGTATACATATATATGCATAAATATATGACTATATATAAACTTTGATATATAAATATTAACAAAAAACTTCGTGACTGATATAATTTATCCGTTGAAGGATTCACAGTGTTGCTTATATGGTATTCATATTGTATATGGGTAAACACGTGTATATATAATATGGATATATAGATATTTATAATAGATGTGGGAAGAACCTACATTGTTGCTATTATACTTATCTATACATGCGTAGATACAACGTGTAGACGTATATATAAATGGATGTTTTTATAACATGTGGTTATATATAATTATAAATAAGTATATTATACATATTACGCAGAGACATATATATATATACATATATATATATATATGAAGGATTCTAAATATTCATTTAAGATGTGGGGTGAACTCACATGATTGCTTAAATGCTTATTTAGATATTCACAAGATATATGTAGGAGATTATTATCAAAAGCGTTTTGACTGATATAATTTATCCGTTGAGGGACTCACAGTGTTGCTTGTATGATATTCATATTATATATATATGGTGTATATATATATATATGATGGATATATAGATATATATATTAAAGATGTAGGAAGAACCCACATGGATGCTTACATGCTTATCTATATATAAATAATATATAGTGGGTTACTTACAGGCTTATCTATATATACATAATATATAACGTGTTGAATTATATATAAATGGATGTTTTTATAAGAAGTGAGTTAGTATATATATATATATATATAATTATAATTAAGTAAATAAAATTTAAATATATATATATATATATAAAATAATACTAATTTATTATATACATATATACATGATTTCGACACAGATATTTTGATGAAGAAACTAATTTATACAGGATATGAGTATTATTGTGTATTTGGTTGAGAGGCGATTTAGTTAGTGTAGACTCCGTATTCGGTCAAAACGGTAATAATACTCTACATTCTTTCAAAAGTTTTATTAACCTCTCTCTCGGTCCATAACCGATTGCAAGCTGGATGGGATTAGGTAAACTGGGGGCATGTGAGGATTACTACAGGATTGAAATCAAAATTTTGTTGATCTTTATTTGTATCCGGAACAGAAATTAAAAAATAGACATCATGGATTGGCGTGTATGTCAATCCATTATGTGTGCTTATAGTTATTCAATAATATGTCACTTTAGTAAAATACACATGTTTATAGGCGGTTGTGTGCACGGAGGGGCACAAGGCTAAGTTTTTTGTATACATTTGAGTATTAGAGACTAGGAATGCAGACCGGATATTAGGGAGAAAATAAAAAATAACTTAGAAATTAGAATAAATATAAATATATCTGCCTTGAATGAGGATACCACATTTGCCACAAGTTGTTTTTTACTTCTGTGCGTATTGTGTCAACCCTGAAGATGAGCCTGGAAATTCGGGTTCGAAAATTTAGGTAAAAGAACAATGGAAAATCTTGTTCCAACGTCATTTTCAGACAATCAGCTAATTGAAGGCTAAAAGAAGAAGGGACAAGTGAGAACCCATCAATTGAGGCCAAAAATTACATCATCTGAAGATGAGGGAAGTTCAAGTTTTACCGACCTATGAGTGCTATCAATTGTCCCGCACAAGAAAAATGCGGTCAAATCCACAACAAGAAGGACAGCACTGAGAACAAAAACGGATCGTTTAAAATGTATTTAAATTTTTAAAAAAACATGTTGCACGAAAGAGAATAGTGTAATTACCTTGCCCTTGATGGGCTCATAAAGGTGCCTGCGTTCGCTGCCTTCAATTAGATTAAGAATATCTCGTCTTCAGGTTTTGGAAGCTTTTTTCAGGAGAAATCACATCCCGCAAACAATTTAACAAACAGTAAGTCAAATGGTAAATTTAGTTTAAACTGTCTCGTTTATACTTATTTCAATGTCTCAAGTATAACTGTCTTTTCACACGTACACACAAACATATATATATATATATATATATATATATATATATATATATATATATATATATATATATATATATATATGATTTACACGAACCTAATTGAGTGGTTATGCTTGAAGTCAACAATAAGTTGGAGACAGTTTAAACTAAATTTTCCACTTGACACAATGTTTGTCCTATTGTTTGTGGGATGTGCTTTCCGTCAAAAAAGACTCCGAAACCGGAAGTCGAAATATTCGGATTTAAATTGAAGACAGTGGATGCAAACACCTTGTTGAGCCCTACAAGGCGAAGTCAATTAAATGGTCTTAATTTCGATTCTTCTTCATAGTAGTATTATTTACTATAAAATAGTTTACGAACGAGAAATTAATTGTGGGGAAATTGTGAAACTTATATAATTAAACGAACATTGGTTGCGCGGGCGGTGAAAACATTTACTATAATCATGGTTGCAAACTTTACATAAACACCTGACCCATTAATTACTTACATATGTCAGTATAAACTAAGAATTGTATAGTGTAGAAAAGGCAATTCATCCAGTAGACCAGTTTCGTCCTTGTGGGAACTCATCAAGTACTGGCCAGAATTTGCCGCGGACAGGACTCGAACCTGGGCACGTCGGTTTCGGAATCTGGTGCTCTAACCACTGAGCCACCCTGCCGCAAACCACACACAATTTTCAGTTCTGTGCCACCTAAATGATAGGCTAAGTAAGAAACATTAGTTAGTATATAACTGAAAATTGTGTGCGTGTGGCAGGGTGATTCAGTGGTTACAGCCCGAGATTTGGAAACAGACGTGCCCAGGTACGAGTCCTCTCCGCGGCAAATACTGGCCAGTACATGATGAGTTCCCAATAAGGACGAAACCGGTCTACTGGATGAATTGCCTTTTCCACAATATACAATTCTTAGTTTATACTGACATATGTAAGTAATTAATGGGTCAGGTGTTTATATCGAGACCGCAAACTTGATTATAATAATTGTTGTCACCGACCGCGCAACCAATGTTCGTTTAATTATATAAATGTTCATTTCAATACCACTTCCCCATGTAATGTGGTGTCTGTTCAGTAATGACAGATTGGACATGGTTAGTTGGAACTTTGGGTCTAAATTGATGCCATATGAGCTCCACCTCAAGGAAAAATAGACTAACCAAGTTACATTAGTTAGTATATAATTGAAAATTGTGTGCAGTGTAGTGTGCGGCAGGATGGCTCAGTGGTTGGATCACCAGATTCCGAAGCAGACGTGCCCAGGTTCGTGTCCTGTCCGCGGCAAATTCTGGCCAGTACATGATGAGCTCCCAATAAGGACGAAACTGGTCTACTGGATGAACTGCCTTTTCTACACTATACAATTCTTAATTTATACTGACAATATGTAAGTACTTAATGAGTCAGATGGTTATATCAACTTCGCAACTTAGATTCTAGTAATTGTCAAACTTGCCAATACGATTTAAAACTGGACGCAGCTTGGCAAATTGTCTTTTAATTATTTTAAGTCATTGCCATTTGGCTGTGTCCATTTTAAAACAATATTGAAATATTTCTTTAGGCAGAATCAATCATAACGTTTAGGTCAGTCTCCGAATGACTGAATCGAAGAAATTACTGGTCGCGGATTATGTCTGAAAATATTTAGAACCGACAAACAATTTTGATTGCTGTAGAATATACTACAAATCTTTTCTAACACATGTCATTATCACGCAAAGAATTTCATGAATATTAGATGGAGAAAACATCAATATTGAAGTGCAATCTATTTGCAATAATTTATATCTCACTTGAATTAAATGTATCTGAATCATTTTAAACAATGATAACAGCAAGTAAGTATTAGGTGTTACGAACCTAGTAACAAATTAGTTCAGTTGTGACCAGAAGGATGAACCAAAGACAGAATGAACGGTAAGTATAATCTCCCACATTCCTCACCCAAAAATATATTGGTTAAAGGGCGTAATACCGGCTCCTACTTATGAGCTGCCAGTAATTTGTTACTAGGTTCACAACGCCTAATACATACTTGCTGTTATCATTGTTTAAAATGATTCAGTAAAAATCATTCAAGTGAGATATTAATTATTGCAAATAGATTGCATATATATTAGCTCTCCGCAACAAACAGTATTTAAATGTTAACAGCAGTTGACGTGGAATAATTATCTTGTCATTCCACTGCGTACCTATTGAAATAAATAAATGTTATTTGTCACGTGGCCAGGTTGTGTTTTTCATTCTCTCGTCTTTCAAGAGGCATGTTGGTTAAGACGCCACTTTGTGACATTCATTCTCTCGTGTAAAAATAGTTGCTCATTATTCTTCTCTTTCCAACGTCACCTTATAATATCATGTGTAATGAATAAATCCTGAACTTTATAATATTCAAAATTGCCAGTGATTAAGACAGGCTGAGTTCCAATCGCCTAGTTCGTTGGAGGCATTTTGCACTTCGATTTTAGAATCCTTCGTCAGCATTGTCTGCATCACATTTCTTAGAAAAAATCCAATCAAACAAGTAAGATATTTAACAATAATTGATTGCGCGGGTGGTGGTAACAATTCTTTAAATCAAGCTTGCGAACTTGAAGTAAATACCAATCCCGTTGTCTTTAACCAGTCGTCAAACAACATAGCAAAACTACCGCCAGTCGCAACGCACTGACGCGTGTCAACCTTCCATGATCATCATCAGAGTACGACGGCAAACTGTCTAGCGAAGACAAAATCGCATTTTGTATATATGGAAAGCAAAATTAGATATGCGGCTCTCACATCTAGCAGTCTCGCATATATTGAACTTGACTGGAAACGTCAAGTAAGATATTTCATTTACATTGTTGAACGACCTTTAACTAGATAGGCGTCTGTCTCATTTAAAAGAAACATGTTGCGAGACAGGAAATAAACAATTTACCTGATTTTCGGATTGCGTACCGAAATATTTGAATCCACTGTCATCATGACTTTTGTAGATATTTCGGGCTCCAATTACGGAGCCCTTTTTTCAATGCCAAACACATCACACACTTAGTTGACAATCAATATGTCAAGTGGAAATATTAATTTAAACCGCCTCATTTATACTTGATTTTAGATCTCTTAAGCATAACGTTTTTTTATAAAAATGTTAGGAAAGTGTATGTTAAATTGGTTTGTGTATGTGTCTACATGTATACACTCTTCGCAATGAGATTACAGTGATATAATGACAATTAATGACAACTCACTAGATAAGCGTACGTCATGCCTGTGTGTATGTGTTCTCGTTTGTTTTGAATTGAGGAGTAATCAGTTAATGCAAGTGTACACACATCCCAGTGAAATTACAGCGATTTGGCAACATCTGACTATTCACTGGATAAGCGTGTTTGTGTGTATGTGCGTGAGCGTTTACTTAAAACTAAGAGCTAATCTGTTACATGTAATTACAGGCACGTGTAACGGTCATACAAGTAAAACTAAAATGATAACTGTCATTTCCTAGCTGCACACGTCAGACCTATTTTACACTCACTTTTCTAAATGAAGTAATTACGAGTGGCATTTCGGTGAGGAGGGGGAATGACACTATTAAGAGAGTAAATAATTAATAGGTAGTAAAATTAAATTAGAAACGGATAAAGTGTTTCAATAGGGAAGAAAGTTAAATTAAACGGTACGTAAAAGAAATTAAAAATTGCCTGATAAAGAAGATACTAGTAATAGTGCAAAGAAAATAAAATAAAAATAAACCTTGCCATAATGTATAGATAAATGTATGTTAAAGGCGCTACACTAACAACAAGTAATCAAGGATGAAATAATCAAAATAAATTAGGTGATATTGAATTAATCAATCTCCACCTCTGTAAGTTAATATCAGTCCAGTATTCTTATTCTTTTACTTGAGCGAGTTTCTGATTCTGATTCTGATTCGTGCAATCTTCGTTTTCTACCATTATTTAGTGTTGTATTCCAAATAGGACCTAGTGATTTTTCTACGGCTGTTTCATTCATTATGTCATTTCTCGATTTGATTTCGATGGATTCTCTAATCAGTCTAGTCGATCTGCTACGGCTACAAATTGATATACGTCTGCACCCATCCCAATTAATTGTGTGTCCTGTCTCTACTGTATGGCGTGCAAGATCTGATCTATTAACATGGGTATACTTGCATGCGGTTTTATGTTCCCCTCTTCTAACCTTAATTGGGCGCATGGTTTCACCCACATACATCAAGTTACAGTCGTTACATGGAATTTCATATACTCCTGATGTGTCTAGCGGTTCTATTTTTTCCGTTTGGTTGGGAAGTATAATACCTAGTGTAAGGGTCTGTTTTAAAATAGTACGTATATTGTATTTTGATGCTACCATTTTTATTTTCCTACTTAGTTTAGAGTCAGGTATAACCATTACCCTCCGGTCATCTTTTAATTTATTTGACTTCACGTACTTCCAGTCATGATTAAATTTACTTATAACGCTCATTATAGTTGCTTCAATTAACTTTAGAGGATACCCATTAGCACTGAATATTTCTCGCAGTCTCCCTAATTCAATCTCTATGTTTATTATCTGTAAATCTTAAGCTTCTTATTATCATCGATTTTAAGATACCGATTTTCATTCTATATGGATGATTTGAATCGAAATTAAGAAGGATACCTGAGTAAGTATCCTTCCTATAAACATCCCATTCTAGTTTTGTACCATTTCTAATTAACTTGACATCCAGAAATGGTAATTCGCCACATGATTCATTTTCAATTTTAAATTTAAGCTCGCTCACCTGATTTGCTATGTTTAAGAAATTTATCAGATGATCCTCCCCGTGATTCCAAATAACTAATATATCATCCATTTATATCTATATATAATAATACATCTCATTTGCTTGTGTGTGCATTACCGCTATGTACCACCAACTAAGTGAAATTAAACTAAATGAACATTTGTATACTCTTTATAGGTGTTAGACTAGCGGTTTTGTACTCACCATGTGACATGACATAATTGAGGTTACCCTAACAATACAGGGTAAAGAACCCAATAAATTAAAATTCATTCCTTATGACCTCATGCCAAGATCAGTAATAAAAGTTAATAAACGGAATCATGCAGATGTGAAATTGCACTCAAACCACACGATTTATAATTATGACTGACTAATTCCACAACACATGCTCCCATTTCTTCAGTTAGGCGAACGTTACGTACGTTGTGAGTGAACAATAAGGACGAAACCGTTCTACTGGATGAATTGCCTTTTCTTAGTTCATATTGTCATAGGTAAATAATAAATGGATCAGGTGATTATATCAAGATCGCAACCTTGATTATAATAATTGTTATCACCGCCCGCGCAAACAATGTTCGTTTAATTATACGTATGTGCATGTCTGTGTGTATATATAAATCGCAAGTATTCAGTTAAATATAATTAATACACATTTGCATCCATCTAAATGAAACTGCAGTCAACAGATTTTAATTTACCTTTAGCACGCGTCAGACAAATTGTTTATTCTTAACATGTGCAATGATTTAAAACAAGAGTGATTTCAATAGATAGGGTGAGGCCAAGACACAAACAACTCTTTACAGGTAATTGATTAAATTTTGTAAATTTAGAAACCTAATTAAGTTATAAAATTTTCAAAATGATGAGTAGAAAAGAAAATTTTGAAAATTAATTAACTAATGAGAAAGCAATATAAGGAAAAATTGACAAAAGCTCTTTAATTAGCGTTCAACTCATTAAGATATCTAAATTAGAATTAACATAGACGAAAAGTTGAAGGATGAAATATAGAAGCATCGTAATATCAATAAATAATAAGATAATAAACCCACCAATAAGCCAATCTTAATCCGATATCCATAATCTTTTACTGGACCTAGTTTCACATTCGAAAATTTACAATTTTCTCTCACAGCCGTTTTATCAATAATGTTATCAAATTATTTAATTTCAGAAGATGTTCTAATCAGTTTAAATACTGTTTGTTGCGGAGATCTAATATATATGCAAGTACGTATTAGGTGTTGCAAACCTAGTAACAAATTAGTTCAGTTGTGACCAGAAGGATAAACCAAAGGCAGCATGAACGTAAAGTATAATCTCATGCACATTCGCTTCGTGCTTACTGGCGACTTATCAGTTTGAGCCGGTATTACGTCATTTAACCACTATAAATTTGGGTGGGGAATGTGGGTAAAGGGCGTAATACGGGCTCCTAATGATGAGTCGCCAGTAAGCACGAAACGAATGTGCATGCGATTACATTTTCCGTTAATGCTGTCTTTGGTTTATCCTTCTGGTCACAAATGAACTAATTTGTTACTAGGTTCGCAACACCTAATACACACTTCTAATCAGTTTCTTCAATTTGTTACGACAAAATATCGCAATGCGTCTACAATAACTCCAATTAATAGATTGCCCAGTCTCCAATGCACGACGGACAACATCAGAGTTCAATTGTGACTAGAAGGATAAACCAAAGGCAGCATGAACGGAAATGTTAATCTCATTCACATTCGTTTCGTGCTTACTGGCGACTCATCAGTAGGAGCCGGTATTACGCCCTTTAACCACTATATATTTGGTAGAAGAATGTGGAATAATAGGACGGTACAATCTCCTAGACGAATGTATAAACCTGTAATAGTGAAGCTAACATAATCTGAAGTCAACGACAATACGACTTCAATACTAACTCACACTATATAATATATATATACCGAGTCTGTAAAGGATACTAACACTATGGCTATTGTGTTAGTAACTGATACATTTTTTTACACTATTACAGGTTTAGACATTCGTCTAGGAGATTGTATCGTCCTATTATCCCACACTCATCACCCAAATGTATAGTGGTTAAAGGGCGTAGTACCGGCTCCTACTGATGAGTCGCCAGTAAGCACGAAACGAATGTGCGTGAGATTATACTTTCCGTTCATGCTGTCTTTGGTTTATCCTTCCGGTCAAAACTAAACTAATTTGTCACTATGTTCGCAACACCTAATACATACGTATCTCTTTGTGTAAGCGAGTTACCATGTGCGGAATCCAAATTCTTACTAGCAATTATATTATAGATAATTAATATTACTTTCACTAGTGACCTATCATTTGGGTCTTTTGTTACTTAATTGTATTCTTCAGCATTGGATATTTTTGCTAACACTTCATTTCTATAATCCGATTGACTCATCTGCCCTGTAGCTCCTTCTTTATCCGTTTTTAAACG
>JAQBSW010012887.1:0-15458 GCA_029291075.1 Eudiplozoon nipponicum
GCAATAACGGCCCTAATAAGGGCCTCCAACATAACTATCTTAACCATCCTTCGCTCCTAACTGACTTTGTAACGTCGTACGGTCTTTACTTGAAGCTGGGACGTTCACAGGATCATGAAATAAGCACATGAACAATTAATTACTTACATATGTCAGTGTAAACTAAGAATTGTATAATGTAGAAAGGGCAATTCATCCAGATGACCGGCCTATTTCTTGTACTGGCCAGAATTTAGCGCGAATAGGGCTCGAACCTGGGTACCTCTGATTCGGAATCTGGCTCTCTAACATCTGAGCCAATCTGCCGCACACTACACACAATATTCAGACCTACACTAAATAATGAATTTTTTAAATGATGAATCTCTTTGCGCAGTGCTGTCCTTCTTGTTGTGGATTTGACCACATTTTTCTTGTGTGGGACAATTGATAGCACTCTTAGGTTGGTAAAATCTTGAATTTTGATCATTTTCAGGTGATCTGATTTTTTGTATTTCTGTTTTTTTCTCTTTTAGGTGGAGCTCATATGGCATCCATTTAGACCCAAAGTTCCAACTAACCATGCACAATCTGTCATTACTGAACAGACACCACAGTAAACAGAGAAGCGGTATTGAAATGTATATTTATATAATTATTATTTATATAATTGCCTTTTCTACACTATACAATTCTTAGTTTATACTGGTATATGCAAGTAATTAATGAATCAAGTCCGTATATCAAGACCGCAACATTTATCATATTATTTGTTATCACCATCCGCGCAACAAATGTTCGTTTAAAAAAAATAAAGTCATATTTGGTCAAATTAAACCCCAGCTACTATACAAATAAATTCAAATTCAAGATACAATTCAAGATCCACTAGTCCACTAAGTAAGCACACTGACATGATTTTTAAACATTTGCATGTAAATGCCGTTCGAATTTACCAAAATATTCAAGAGTCGTGGATAATAAGATATATTTACTGTTGGTTGACCTTATTAAGGCTGGAATTGCGTTCTCCGATAAATGCCGAGAAAGTTAGGCAGTGTTGCCGTGTTTACAAATACTCCTAGATACTTGAGGACGGCTCTGGTTGACTGGCTGGTGTTCCTTCCTTGTGGCGTCGAGAGGTGATTTGCTGAGTTAAGGGTCAGAATTCTCTTTTTGAAGATCTGCAGGACCACCGTGGGGGCCAGCACACGTAGAGGTCCAGTAAATAGATGATCGATTCGTATGACTAATTGTGCAGCAACAAGATTGGCGTGACTGAAACCTTTGTGACTATGTGACACAGCGTAACGGATGATAATCCAGAAGTCAGCGTGGGCAAACAGTCAATATAACGTGAGACAGCAATCACATTTGGGGCACAGCAGGTGATGTCAACCGTACTAATGACCAACATGGTAAATACACCATGCTTAAATATTTTTTTTATAAATGAAAGCTCGCACGCCGTTGGTTAACGGCAAATTTTGCTTGTTTTTTATTGGTGCCGCGTAAATGAAATATGAATTTCATTTAGGTTATATGTCGGCGAATTGTTCTGTGCCGTTACATCACTTTCCTCCATGAAAAAAAGAAAAACATATTTCTCAGCGAGGATTGATCTGTACTGTAGGGCAGAGTTTAAACCCAGTTAAAAAACTAGTTAGTTTTCGGCCCATAGCTATTCAATTTTTTAAATGTAACGTAATTGCTGGGATGGAGTATGCTTATTGGTTGCTTCAACAATGATATGATGCCAAATAACCACCATGAATTGCTAGACAAATTGTTAGCTGTAGTGGCCGATAATACCGCTTGAAGCAAAATTGAGCTGTGTGAGGTTTTGCGAGCAGCAAGTTAGATTGCCATTGAAGTTGCCAGGCTTAAGTTGAAACCTGTGCAGGCTGAATCGCTGTCAATGTGTTTGAATATGACCAAAAGGCTACTTTGTGCTCGACGTTGTGGTCATGATATTCGTAGTGTGGTCAGTGTGCAACTGATGAAGTTTATATATGCATTGAAAGTGGTCTATACCATGATATGATGCCGATGGCTACTTGGTTTTGCTACACAAGTTGTTAGCTATAAGTAGCCGATCATACCAAAATAGGCAGTGTGAGCTCAGGTGTGATCCATACGTTGCAACAATACAATGTAAAATATATATACATTAATAATTAAAAGATAACGACAAAAGTGTACTCAAACCTTGCCGTAGAGACGGCATAATACTGAAGAACGGTTCAAAATTGCTACACACTTAAAAGCTAAGAACAGCTCTTTATACCACGTAAAACAAGTGAGTTTGAGAAAAGTAAATGAATCATGTGGATCCTTAGAGGTCACGTCGCCTGAGATAGGGCGCAAGTGATGCGCATATAGTTAAAAATTTGACACGTAGAATAACGGAAAATTAATGTAAAAAATATTATATGTAATGCATTATGCAAAGCATTCTATTACTAAGTTGAGAAGGTAGGCAGATTGAGCCTGAGACGCGTGTAGAAGTTTGTATTATTCCTGGGTCAGACGGTGTGATAAATAGTTTCAACCTGTCTATGTTTACAGGTGTAGGTTGCGCACCTTGAATTATAATGAAGTATTTAGGCTATCTGAGCAAAATCGGGTTATGTCCGCGATACTTTGGTTGTATTGGTGAAACAGCAGCGTCGTTACGAACGAGTACTCTCTTGCAGCAGTGGAGCTGCGGGTGAACGTAGACAGGACGAGGCTTATGTCTCGGCTGCTGTTCAGACATGTTACCAAAATGAAGTTGGAGGCGGATAGCTTCGTCTTGTGGGTCATCTTGTGCGGGTAGTAGAATTGGGAGCTGACTAGGCAGGCATAGATCCAAGCTATAAAAGAGTTGCCACGCAGACGTCTTAATAGATTCACGAGTGCGGGAACGCATGACAAGTAGAATTAAAGATAGTGCATCGACACCGTTGCCATTAATGGACGAGGATGCTAAAGTAGCTTTGAGTTTCGTATGCATTCTGTCTACCATACCATTAGATTAGGGATGGTTGGCAGTCGTCTGGCGTAAGGTGCATCCCATGAACCGCAAGGTGGTTTTGAAAAGATCTGATGAAAAGCAAATGCTTATGTCAGTGATGACCTCATTGGGATCACCATAATTGGATATCCACGCAGAGATAAAACAGTTAGTTACATCGTCTGCAGAAAAGGTGCCATGAAGTAATGCCGCAGGCCACCCAGTAAATCTATCAATCATAGTTAGTAGGTAAGTGAAACCTTGAACCTTTTTCAGATGAACTATGTCGATGTGGACGATAGCTAGACGAGAAAAAGTTCGAAAATGTTGCAACTCAGAACGAGTGTGCCGTGAGATCTTTTTTTTCTGGCAAATGGCACACTCGGAAACCCATCGTTTAGAGTTCTGCCTGAGCCGGTGACCCCAGAGACGATCTGTAAGAAGTCCAAGAGTCGCTTAGCTTTCTGGGAGAGAAATTGAGTAAATTGAGTCGAAATGAAGCTTTGTTCGCCCTTGACATGAAAGATGTCAAATTGCCATTCACTTAGACGTGAATGCTGTCTTTCTACTGTGTCAGAGTACTTGGCGATAGTTGAAGTCGCGTTTCCAAGTGCGCTAACTAATGGTACATGATCTGTGAAAACAACAAATCTGCTGCCGCCAATGATGCTGATAAAATAGCGCACTGCGTCGTGGATGGCGAGGAAATCTCGACCGAAAGTGTCGTATCTCGTTTCTACTGGTTGGAGAGTACGCGAGGAGAAACTGATAGGCTTCCAAACTACGTCGATCTCTTGTTCCAATGTGGCTCCAATAGCGAACTTAGAAGCATCTGTCGTGAGTAGAAATGATCGTTGAAAATCTGGATGAGTTATCATTATAGAATTTGCTAACGAGTTGATGGCGAGTCGAAGTAGTTCCTCGTCTTCAGATGACCTAGAAATTATGGAGTTTTTGCTAAGTCCTTTTCGATTCTGCAGGTGCCTACAAAACGGATAAAGCTGTTTTGATAGGCCGGAAAGGAACTTGCGTTAGTAGTTAAGGAATTCACAAATTTTCTGCATCTCAATTACAGTCTTTGGTGCCTTGATATTCTTGGTTGAATTTGCCTTTGAAGGCAAAGGTTGAACACCTTGTTGCGTGCTACAAAGCCCTAGGATATATGCTGATGTAGATGCAATTTGCGTCGTGTCACAATTGATTCTGAGTCCTTGGTTGGATAAGTCTGAGAGGACATTTCGTGAATGCTTGGCATATGATTCTAAGTCTGGACTGAATACCATTGTTTTTATCGATATATGACATACAATAAACGGCGTCGTCGCAAAGTATGTTGTCCAAGAATCTTTGAAAGGTCTGTGTAGCACACTTAAGTCCAAAAGGCATGTAAAGATATTCAAAAAGACCAAATGGAGTAATAACCGCAGTCTTTCAATATCTTCTGGTGCTATCGGGATGTGGTGATAGGCTTGCCTGAGGTCAATCATTGAGAATAAATTGCTGCTGTTGAATTATTCAAGTAAGGTGTTCATATTGGTAATGGGATATGCATCAGATTTTGTCACTGAATTTAACTTGCGGTTAACTCCGCAGGCTCTGTACGATCCGTTTGATTTGGAGACTAAGTGCAGTGATGACGCCTATAAACTTTTCGATGGTCTGATGATTCTCTCTTACAACAGCCTTGAAAATTACTCTTGGGAAGCTTTCAGTTTAGCAGGGGCCAGTGGTCGCTTCTTGAGTGCAGTAGGTTGTCCTTCTGTGACGATATGTTGTATTTTGTTGGAGACTCGTACTTCTGACTTGCTAAGATTGAAAAGCGACTTGTGTTCTCGAAGAGCTGTTGATATCTCTGCTGAATGATGCACTGGGGTTGGCTCAATTACCTTAACTCTAAACGTTCGGAGGCAAGTGTCCAAAAACTTTCCGCATTTCCAATGGAGGGGTCAATGATCTTTTGATTGGCACGATCAACAATGAGCCGAAATTTCAAAAATGAAATCAAGGCCTATTAAATTGTGTAAGTCCTTGGCGACGATGAAGAAGTGAGTAAATTGACACCGTAAATCTATGTTGAGTGCGCGATACCAGCAGCCATAAGAAGGTATGGGAACCCCCTGTAGCTGTTGCAAGCAGAAAGCCTAGCGACATCTGGGCCATTGAATCACCCTTGAGAACTGAGATGGCTGCACCTGTGTCTACGATGAATTCTTTGCCAGTTCTGAAATTAAGAAGATGCAGAAGTTCTTTGGGCTGTTTTTCCGGGTCATACAAACAAGTAGGCGGGTGATTGAAACTGACATTTTCAGTTTGGCTGTCTATGTGGCAAAATTGGCGTGGAAGAAAATAGTCAATAGGAATGTCGGATTGTAAGCGATTGCTTCCTTGTGGCGCCGTTGATGCCGTTGATGCGCAGAATTTATGGTCTTCTACTTTGTGCGCCATAAGTTTCCCGATCCTGATGCTCCACTGTGCCTGTTTTCTGTTGACATTTCTGTCAACTGTTGAAATTGACATTCATTCAGAAATTCTTCTGAACGGCAGAGACAGACTTGACACTTCTGGTAATTATAAGACCAGTTCGTTTGGGCATATCTATTAAAGGATTGTGGGGATCTTGATCGCCGCCTACTATAATAATGTGTTTTGGACGTAAAATTTGGTCGAACGTTTACCGGATTTAGCTCGGATTTTCCTATCGCCAATCCTTCTAGAACTTCCGCCATATTCGCTACTGTCCTCTCTAAAGAGGAGATCCTATCATCCTGAGGGGGGTAAACAAAAAAAATGACGAATTTAACTTAGGTTCCAAAACCCTAAATTCTAACTCGCATTTCTCAGATAAGTCATGTATAGAGAGAGTGTTTGGGAGCTGTTTGGCAAACAATTTAAGTGACTGTGAAAGATTGTTAATAAAAACAACCTAAGCCTCATGGTCAGAAATATTAGTTTTACATCATCGTTTCCGTAATTGTCACAAAATCTCAAAGGGGCCAAGGTTTGGTATGTCTAACTGCGCATATTTATTTATTATCTGCTCAGTTTTTGTGGGACACAGCACAGATTCTATTTCAATTTGTAGGCCCAAAATAGGATTAGATAGATTTCTAATGGCCTTAAGCTTCGGATAAATCCGTCGCTGCAATTTTGAAGATAGTTTAGAAAAAATACTTTGACAGTTTTTGATGACTGTCATAATCTGGAAACTGGGAGAAAGCGGAGTCTACGCGCATAAGGAATAGTTCGCTATTTACATCCTAAACAGGAACATGAATATCTAAAATTGGACCTCACATTCTAACAATCTTACGGGATCGTAAAATCTTAAATGTATGATCAAGATGAAAATTTATAGAAAGACTAAACGAAACGCTTACCCACAAACGGCTTCCACAGTTGAATCTGGTGTGATAAGCACAGAACACAGATGACATTAGTTCTTTTACAAAATCACAAGTCACAGTTCTACCCTTTCGTACAGTCAATTTTGAAAAATCAACAAAATATTCTGGATAAACATTTTAGTTTGGAACCTGAGATAACCAAGATGTACAGTTTTATATGTAGAACAAAATTATTGAATCGAACGGCTACTTAAAAAAACATTCACAACAAAAAATTGCCCACAAGACCCCGACTTTTGAAAGACTAACAACCAGAGTAAAACGTGGTATATGCGAATGTCAATTTACTGTACTCCCAAAGAAATGAAAAAGAAACACATTCGTTTGTGTTTATACCAAAAGTATTGTGATTGGCTAATAAGTAAAAAAAGACACAGTTCTCAGTATCCTCGCACGGTAGCCAGTTTTGTAAACGCCCCAGCTTCAAGTAAGTGCCGTACGTCGTTAAAAGTTCAGTAAGAAGCCAAGGATGGCTGAGTTATACTATTGGAGGCCCTTATTAGGGCCGGTATTGCTTTCTCCGGCAAATGTTGAGAAAGTCAGTGTAGCAGTGTCCAGAGATGTTCATAGACACCTGAGACCAACTCTGGTTGGCTTGGATTATTGTTTCTTCTGTTGTGGCGTTGACATCCGTTTTGAGTGTGTAGCTAAGTAATCCCGTTGAAGATCTGCTGTTACTGGCACACTGAAGGGATCAATAGTAGATGTTGTTCCGTCTCACTAGTTGTGCAGCAACAAGATTGACGTGACTGAAATTGTCAATGTGTGTGAAACTAGTCCATAAATCAGCGTAGGTGATGATAGCAGACAGCACGCACACGTAAAATACAACAGAAGGCAAACGTGCAAACTGACTAGCATTGTAAATTCACCGTGCTTAAATATCCTTAATTTGGCAGCTCGCACGCCATTGGTTAACGGCGAATTTCGCTTTTTTCTCATTGGTGCCGGGTAAATTGAATTTTAATTTCAATTACGCCATATTTCCGCGAATTGTTTTGAGCCGTTACAAATGTTTAACGTATTCATTTTTTAGAATAGGGTAGAATAGAATATCTTTATTTGGATTCAAACCACACATGTTCTATCATATGGATAATAATAATGCATATTGTACAATTTAAAAAAATAGCACAGGACATAAATATGAGCAATTAGTCTCTAGTTATTATGTGCAATATTCGGCTGTAATAATTTTTATGATATAGTTATAAAAGCAATTGTACAATTACCAATTAAATAAATAGTTATAGATTCATCATCGAAATTGGAAAAATTAAGGTGTAATTCGAGTGTAGCATAATGTAAATAAACGATAAGCTTGGCTAGCAATTTATTATATATATTAATAATAATAATATTAATAATAATAATAATAATAATACATTTATTTGGCATCAAAGACCAACTGGCCCGACCATTGAAATAACAAATCAAGGGTAGGATATGTGGAGGTGATTGGAATTGTGACTAGCAAAGTATTTAATAGCAGGGGGGGTTGATGAAGGGAAAAGTTATCATTAACATCAAGATAGTTCAATCTGGTGTTCCTTTTGACTAGACAAGATCAATTGGAGATAGTCCATGAAGTGTCAGAGCATCCAGGCGGGGTAGGTTGGGTCCGGACAGATGAGTTTAAGTGTGAGATCGAAAATGATGGCGGACCGGAGGCAGACGTCGACCGATGGAGTCCATTGTCGTGGAGATTGAGTTGATGGAGCATAGCATAGACCTGCTGGATTGAAGCGAGTGAGTCTTGCAGGGGTCGCAGGCATCCGTAGAACGAGGTTGTGATTGGAGGAAAACGAGGGGGAGTCGATGTCCGAAGCGAACCGTTGGTGGATCGGTAGGGCTGTTGAGTTTCCGGTCTTCCGCTGAAATAAGAAAGAAAAGAATTTGATGAGCAAAACGTAGTAAAGTATCCACAACGTGGATATGGTGGGGTCAGGAATGGGCTGAAAAGTGGTATCAGTGAGTCGAGAAGGAAAGATTAAGACCAGAGAGGTAAAGTGGAAGATTAGATGACTGCCTGAGGGATTTCGCCCTCCGAAGTTAGTAAAGAGAATAGCCTGGGGTGAAGTAAATGTTATGGATTGAGAAGGAACCAGTTTCGTTTCCAATCGGTCGTTATCACAAAGAAGTTTGTTGAAGAAGTACTGATGGGCTGCCTATTTAAATTCGTGCTGGGGTAGGAGCTTTATGTCTGTGGGAAGAGCGTTGAAGACATTAGTGGCTTTGGAGAAGAGATAGATTTTTTAAATTATGGTGGGGGTATGGTTAGCTTGGATAGAAGAGTTGCTAGAACGTGTGGCGTAGTGGTGACTTGGGTGAGCAAAGTTGGAGAGTGGTAAGCAAGTTGTGATCTTATGGATAAAAGAAATGACTCGAAGGTGACGGGTGAACCAAAGCGGTAGGAAGGTTTGCCAGGAGTAGGCGTTCCCTACAGTTTTGGCATTTCGGGAAGACTCGCTTTAGAAATCTGGAGGATACCTGTTCAGTAGTATACGAGAGAGGCGAGAGTGAGAGGACAGTAGAATTCGCTGGCGTAGGAAATGAGGGGCAGAACGTAGACCTTGAATAACGTGAGTTGGAGAATGGAGGTTGTTAGTCTTAAAACAGATCAGACGGGCCCATTTGAAGAGTTTGGAAGTAGTGTGCGTAAGTTATGGGGAGAAGTCTAGGGATTTTGAAAAATGAATGCCAAGATGTTTGGCTCGAATCTATTATTTCTATGTCGAGGGGATAATTGGCAACCGGGATAGAGCAGAATCGATCTGATGAGAGTTTCATTAGACGACTCTTGGTGGGATTTATTTTGAGGCCGATTCTGCTGAGCTGCGAGTGGAGCGAGGATAGGAGCTCCGATATAAGGGGTAAGGAGGGGTTGGATGCTGTGGGGTTGCTGAATACGATAACCATGTCATCCGCATATTTGAACAGCTTGAAAAGCTTGTCTTCAACCTGTATGTGTGCGAGCGTAAGGTTGAAGAGAATGAGACCAAGTTCGGAGCCCTGGGGAACACCGGATCGGATATGGGCTGGCCTCGAGTGACTACTGCCAACTTTTACTGTCGCACATCGGTTTCGGAGATAGTAACTGATAAGATTGAGAACGTTGCCGCAGATACCGCTTCTCAGTAAGGCGGATTCGATTGCTGAAAATGACAGCGAGTCAAAAGCCTTGGATATATCCAGGAAGAGGAGAGTGCACTGAAGCCCTTTAGAGAAGGAGGAGTAGCAATGATCGAGAACACTAGCTAAGTTGGTGGAAGAGGAGCGGCCATTCAAAAAGCCATGTTGATCATCGAGGAGATAGAAGTTTACATGAGACTTAATGAAGGGGTAGATTAGGTTGTATAAGATCCTGTCGAAGATTTTGGTGAAAGAAGGGACGATAGTAATGGGGCGGAGATCTTTAAATGATGAGATCGAAGAAGTGCCATTTTTAGGGATAGGAGAGATCGTCGAATTGAGCCAGTCCGGGGAAAGATAGGTGGTTTCGAGACAATGATTAATAACATCTGCAATCAGAGAGAAGACGTTCCAGCCTAGAAGGGCAATCATACTGACCGAGACACCATATTGATCAAATTGGTGTTTAGATTTAATGTCTTTAATTGCTTGGGCGACGGAAGCCCGTGAGACGTAGAACCAGCGTAGGTTCTCGGTGTCTCCGTTGTCTAACATCTCGACAGGCGGAGTGGGAGTGGAAAAGGAGTCGAGGAGGTAAGTCAGATAATCGTTGGCGAAGCAGGAGTCGTCTGACTGAGAGAAGTTAATATACGAGGTTTTGGGCTTTTGCAGAAATTGGTTTTTGATGATAGCGAACTTTGCCCGGGGGTTAGGAGCTGAGCGGATGCGTCTTTTGATGTGGAGCGGTTCTTTGTTGATAACCTGTTTAATGTGCCCATCGATACGTCTCAGTGCGAGGGCGCGGGCAAGTGACGATGTGCGTAGTCGAGAGTTGCGTGCGAGGTTGTCGCGTGCCTTAAACAGAGTGTTCAACTTATTCGTCGCGTATATGTGTTGAATAGAGGTGGCGGAGTTAAAGTGGGAGGATAGAATGTTATGGACTTCGGAAAAGCATGAGGAGAGATTGTTTGGGAGAAAGAGGTCACTCCAGTTAACGGCGTCACAGAGGCGGCGAAACTCTTCCCAGTTGGTGAATCGCCTGAATTATTGGGTGTCTTCTCCTTGAGTAAAGGATAAGAGAGGTATGAGGAAGGATACCTGACAGTGATCAAGATTAGGGAAGATCTCCCGAGAGTGAACATCAGTCACCTCGCTGTTGAAGAGTACAAACTCCAGTTGGTTGTTCCCTCGGGTAGGAAAGTGCACGAATTGGTGTAACAGGTTGTCCGCGAAGAGTCGAAGCAATGGATGACTTTCAGAAGTTAGATTATGCCAGTTAACAATGGGGAGGTTGAGGTCACCCACAACGTCTTACCAATCGGAGTGTAAAAAGAAAAAAGTAGATAGAAGTTCGGCCCCGCGAGTGTCGTCGATGAGTGAGAGATTAGGGAGTCTGTAGACAACGCAGGTAGATATGCTTTGGTTATGGATTTGTAGCTGAAACGAGAATAATTCCAATCCTTGAGAGTTCAAGGTCGGCAAACGTTTCGGCATGCGAAGGGATCGGACATAGGCAGCTAGACCGCCCCCACGACCGACAGTTCTGTCGCTACGAAGGAACGTGTAACCGTGAATGAGGTATAGGTCATCACAGTGGATGGAATAGGACAGCCAAGTTTCAACAAGAAAAAATATGTCTATCTCGTTAGAGGATAAAAAAGCTCGTAGTTGATTGATTTTTGGCGTAAGTTACCTGCAATTTATGAGAATTGCTGAGAGTGCTCTGAGAGAGTGATGATTAGATCGGGGAGGAGAAGCGTGCGGGGTCTTTCCGCTGGCGGTCGGGGCGAGATATAGGGCTGATGAGGGTGACTGACCGCCCGCGTTTGTCGGGTGGGTGAGGTAATTGGCTAACAAGATATACTGCATAAAAATTCAATTAATAATACAGAACGTGGAAAAAAAACCAAAGAAGGTATGTTGCTAATCACAATTATCCTTGTCTTTTATTCAACTACGAGAAAGTATTATCATAATCAAAATTAAAAAGATCAGCAGGATTGTAATGTTTTTCTTATTCAGTACATAAAAATTTAAAAGACATTTTAGATGGAGGCGTTTCTCTAAGCCCCTTTGGCAATTGATTGTAAATTTTGTAAATTTTCGAAAAAGAGAATAACTTCCCCGCAACATTTCTCACCAAAGGAGAAGAGATCGCCAAATGTCCAGATCTAGTTCCAACTTCATGAATCTTTCTTATTGGATTAATATAGGCACCAGTCAATTGGTTCAAATGGAAAACGTTTATGCAATAGCACATCCTCCGAAACGATAAAGTTTGCGTATGTAGTGAAGATATTGTGGAAATCAGGATACTCCCCATTCTTCATATTAATATCCTCATCTTGCATGTTCGTCGGCCTCTTTGACAATTCAACCACAACCAGCCTTGGTCGTTCAGATCGCTTCCCCACTCTGTAACATTTCGTTATATCGGTCTCTGTCGTGTCTCTGATTAAATCATTCAATTTCTCTACATCAGTCACATAGGCTTTTTCAATTAGACTAAATAATATTGTCTGATACTGTTTGCCAATTCTTGCCGAATCTTCATTGGCTAATATATTCAATATTTCTTCTTATGAAGTATTGTTTTTTGTTGATGTATTGCCTTCTATTTTTATATCCGCTAACTCAATCCATAGCTGAACATCAACCCTTAATTTATCAACCTTCTCATGTAGTACCTCGGTCAATTCTTCAATTTAGTGCATTTCTCTTTTCTGCTAAATCCAATTTTGATGCTTATGCACTAACGTCCGATTCTAGTTTACACATCTTATTTTTAATTGTGTTGTTTTCCTTCTTCACCAATTTCATGGAATTGTGAAGGTCCGTAAGAATTTTCTCAAATTTAGTATACCGTAGAGGTTAAATTAATAATCGGACAGAAATTATCCTCTCATATAAAAATAAATCAATTTTTATTTTTGGACATTTGATGTTATCGCTGGTTTCGTAAAACAATATTGTAATTTTTGAAAAATATTGTAAAATTTTTTGAAAGTTCTTTTGTTCATATTGTCGAAGTTTTGGACTTGTCTTGTGGAAGAAAATGAGAGAGTTTTGATCTGAGTTTCTGAATTGCATAAGCGGGACACTGCGTGGTTCTATCACCGATTACTTTGTGAATAAAAATTTGTAATCTTCTCGTCATTTTGTTGATTTTAATTATCAGCGGAAAGAACCACAAGTTTGCTTTGGGTAATTTACGTGAATATTTGTTTCAAGGTCTCATTCATTCCAGTTCAGTAAATTTGTGGACATCAGCGTATCCGGGTAAGCTTACTTAATTAATATAATATATAAATTACAAGTAATTTAATAATATCATGTCTGGTTTATTAAATACTGAGGATACAGAGCAGTTGGCTAGCGGACTTAAGGATTGTAGCTTAAGAGATAGTTCAGAGGAACTTAAGTGTTCCAAGATAGATGATCATTCCGCATATATGGATTTTCCGGGCCTGGCATCCAAGAGACCCCCTTATGGTAGTGACCTAAGGGCCTCTACAAAAAATGGCGACCGCGCCAGGATCCTTTATGCGGGAAGATATGATGTAGATGATCGTTATTGCCACAATTCTATGGATAGCAATGTCAAGCTTAATATGTACAGACCAGACAACCATTCTGAATGGGTCGAAGAAGCAAAATTTTATTTTAAACTAAAACGGATGACCGACCCTATAGAAAGGTTTGCCTCGGCCTGGTGGTGCTTACCTGAGCCATTAAAAAAGAATCTGTTTAGACTCAGGAAATTTGTTACTGAGAACGAACCAGAAAATGCATTTGAGCTTCTAGTAGAAGAACTCCATGGACGATATCAACCCGAGAGGATTGAACGGATGACTGACTTATTACGTCAGGAAAAGATGGGAAATCTACTTCCATCTGAATTTTATGACAGACTAATTTCAAAATCCATCGGGCTTGATATATCTGAGGAAGTTATAAATAGTATATTTGTAGCAGAATTGCCTGCTAGACTAAGAGCCACCTTGGATGTATATGATACATTGGAACTAGAGTGGCCCAAGAAGCTCAAAGGGTTGGACAAAGTGTATCGTCAGATGGAACCTAAGGTGTATGCAGTAACCGCAGATTCACGCCTAGAGCAGCAACTCAGACATCTCTCAGAGAGACTCCTGACCATAGAGAATGAATTAAGTACCCTCCGCAGGGATGTGGGTTGGATAAAAAGCAATAAGGAAACTTCCAACAGAAGTAGGGTAAATTCTCGGAGTCAACATTCAAATTCCAAGCATTGGAGAGGAGAATCGCGTGAGAGTGTACAAGGACCACACAAGTGGTGCATATCGCATGGCAAATACGCCGAGTTTGGAAAATGTCAGGAAGGGGGATGCACATTTCCAAAGTTGGGTGGTCCACGATGGAAAGGAAGTAGTCTTCCTGTAGCCTGGTCGAAGCTGCCGGAAAACTAATAAAGCTCCCGCTAATAGGAGCCGTAGGGGGGGTTGCGCATGCAAGGCTCTAAGGTATGCATATTCGTGGCATATTAAAAACATCGAAGTTAGGTTCGGAAGCTTCGATGGAAGAGACGCGCAGAAATACAGTCCGTAAATCTGTTAGATTTCGGCTGGCAGATAATCTTAAAGAGGTTGCTGGTTATAGCAACAATAAGTTCGTTATAACTGATGAACTTAGTGGCTTAAAATTCTTAATAGACACGGGTGCAGAGGTGAGCATAGTTCGATCTGATGTGGTGGAAATTGATAGCCCCACATTCGATTACCAACTATGGGCTGCTAATGGAAGTCCAATTGAGGTTAAGGGAGTTAAAGAATTGTCAGTGACATTGGGGCAGAAATCTCCATTTACGTGGAATTTTCTGGTCGCTGATATAAAGGATAACATCATTGGGATGGACTTTTTGATCCATTTTAATCTCGCTTTAGATCCCAAATCTAGGACCATTGGACAAAGCACTGGGATAGTGACTTATGCTGAGACTGGGACCTCAGTAATTAGGTCAGTGAGACTACCCAGACCCGTCGTCGCCGATGACTTGGCGGATGTCATCGAGAAACACCTGGCCGTGTTTCTGCCATTCAATGCTAAACGCAAGGGTTTAAAGACAGGCATAGAACACCAAATCGAGTTGGTGGAGCCACTACCTTGTTCGCCCAAGTCTCAACCGTTAGCACAACACAAGCAGCAGGTTGCTATTGAAGAATTTAAGCGGTTGAGAGAAGAAGGAATTTGTAGGCGTTCAAATTCCAACTTTGCATCTCCAATAGTGGTTGTTCCCAAACCTGAACCAGGTCAATGGAGGGTTTGTGGTAACTATCGTCTATTGAATTCGGTAACGAAAGGCGATTCGTATCCTCTACCGAACCAGAGTACTTTGCTCAGGGATATAATGGGGTATGAGGTATATACAACGTTAGATCTGCAGAAAGCGTACTATCAAGTACCTATGGAGGCAGAATCTATACCGCTCACAGCAGTGCGATTCCCTGGAGGAGGATCGCATGAATTCTTATGTATGCCTTTTGGGTTGAAGAATGCAAGTCAGACATTCCAGCGTCTGACAGAGGAAGTTCTTCAAGACTGTTCATTTGCTAGAGTGTATATAGATGACATCATTATATATAGTCAATCTAGGGAGGAACACCGGGAGCATTTGGACATCATTTTGTCTAAGCTGGAACATTATGGATTGGTAGTGAAACCAGAAAAGAGTAGGATTGGTTGCTCTACCGTAAAATATCTTGGACACACCATTTCCAAGGATGGAATCAAGCCCTTGGAAGACAAGGTACAAGCAATCAAGGATGTGCCAGAACCTAGAACTGTACGCCAGTTGCGTAGATTTTTGGGCATGATTAGCTACTATCGTCGGTTCATACCAGGTTTAGCTGGAATTTTGGGGTCGCTAACTCGACATTTAGTTCGTGAACGAAGCACAATCAAGAAGTCCTGGC
>JAQBSW010012888.1:0-15457 GCA_029291075.1 Eudiplozoon nipponicum
GCGTTGCGGCTGGCGGTAGTTTTTTATGTTGTTAGACGACTGGTTAAATCCAATGGGGATGGTGTTTACTTCAAGCTCGCCAACTTGATTTAAAGAATTGTTACCACGACACACGCAATAAACATAGGTTGAAATTATAGGCAAATAGAGACTGGGACGTGTGCAGAATGTTGTATGCTCCCAGGATCAGGCGATTCAAGAAACGGCTTCAACCTGTCCATGCTTACTGATGTCATTGTCACACCTTGCATGATAATGAAGTATTTTGGCTGTCTTAGCAAAATTGTGTAAGGACGGCGATACTTTGGATGTAATGGTGCAACAGCAGTGTCGTTGCGTCAAAGTACTCTGTAGCACCTGGGGAGTTGCGGATGAACGTAGACTAAACGAAGCGTATGTCTCGTCTACTGTTCAGACATGTTACCAAAATGAAGTCGGAGGCGGGTAGCTTTATCTTGTGGGTCATCATGTGCGGGTAGTAGACGAAGAAGCTCATTAGGCAGGCGTAGATCTATGCCATACAAGAGTTGTAACGCAGACGTTTTAATGGATTCAGGAGTGTGGAAACGCACGGAAATCAGAAATAAAGGTAGAGCATCGACCCAGTTGCCATTGATGGACAAGGATGCTAAAGCAGCTTTCATTTCCCTATGAATTCTCTCCACCATAGAGTTAGTTTGTGGATAGTAGGCAGTCATCTGGCGTAACCTGCATCCCATGAATCGACCAGATAAGAAGCAAGTGCCTCTATCAGTGATAATGTCATTGGGAATACCATAATGGGCTATCCATGCTGAGATAAAACAGTTAGTGATTTCGACTGTAGAAATGGGGCTTGTTTTAATCGAAAGCTCGTAAATGAAATATAAATTTCATTTAGGCAATATGTCAGCGAATTCTTTTGAGCCGTTACATCAATTTCCTTTCTGGAAAGAAGAACAAAATCCTCTCGGCAAGGCTTGATATGTAATTTAGGGCAGAGTTCGAACTCAGTTAAGCTACTGGCTGTTATTCTGATCATATTTAATTCTTTTAAATGTACAATAAATGCTGGACTGGAGCATGCTTGTTAGTTAGCTTCAAGAATGATATGATGCCAGAAAACCACTAGGAATTTCTAAACAAATTGTTAATTGTAGTGGCTCCTTATACCGTGTGAAGCAAAAAAGAGTAATGTGAGATTTAGAGAGCCGCAGCGTGAAGATTGCATAAATTGTCAAGTCTAAGTTGAAACTTGGGCAGGTTTGATAACCGACAATGTGTTTTGGAATATGACCAAAGGAGGTAGTGTGTGCTCGACGTTGAATTCATGATATTCGTAAAATGTGCACTGTGCGACTGATAAAGTTGAGATATGCATTGAAAGTGGCCTGTAACATGGAACACAGGGCATTAGATATAAGTAGCTGGTTATACAAAACTAGGCAGTGTGAGCTCAAGTGTGGGCCTAACGTTGCAATACTTCTATGTTTAAAAAATAAATATATACATGAAATCAAGTGGTAAGGACAAAAAAAATGTGTACTCGAACATTGCCGTAGAGATGACAAAATACCGAAGAACTGTTCAAAAATGCTACACAATTTTTATCTAAGATCAGCTGGTTATAGTACGTGAGACAATGAGTGTGATAACTGTGAATGAAACATGTGGATACAAAGAGGTCAATTTGGGTGACATAAGGCGCAAGTTGTGCGCATAATGCTAAATGTTTAATACGTAGAATAAAGGAAAATTAATGTTAAAAAATATTAGTTATGCGCTATGCAAAGTAATCTATTGCTAGGTTGAAATTATAGGCAGATAGAGCTTGGGACGTGTGTAGAAGGTTGTACACTCCCAGGATCAGGCGGTTCGATAGACGGTTTCAACCTGTCCATGCTCACTGATGTAATTGTCCCACCTTGCATGATGATGAAGTATTTTGGTTGTCTGAGCAAAATCGGGTAAGGACCGCGATACTTTGGTTGTAGTGGTGCCACAGCAGTGTCGTTGCATACAAGTACTTTCTTGCAGCTGTGGAGCTGAGGATGAACGTAGACTGGACTAGGCTTATGTCTCGGCTGCTGTTAGGACATGTTAGCAAAATGAAGTCGGCGGCGGGTAGCTTCGTCTTGTGGGTCACACTGTGCGGGTAGTAGACGTAGGAGCTCATTAGGCAGATGTAGATCTATACCATACAAGAGATGTGACGCAGACGTTTTAATAGATTCACGAGTGCGGAAACACATGGCAATGAGAACTAAAGTTAGAGCATCGACCAAGTTGCCATTAATAGACGAGGATGCTAGAGCAGTTTTGAGTTCCCTATGAATTCACTCTACCATACCGTTAGATTGGGGACGGTAGACAGTCATCTGTCGTCAGTTGCATACCATGAACCGCAAGGTGGTTTTGAAAAGATCCGATAAGAAGCAAGTGCCTCTATCAGTGATAACGTCATTGGGAACACCATAATGGACTATACATGCAGAGATAAAATCGTTAGTGACTTCGTCTGTAGAAATAGTGCTTGTTTTAATCGGTAGCGCGTAAATGAAATATAAATTTAATTTAGGCAATATGTCAGCGAATTCTTCTGATCCGTTTTATCACTTTACTTTCTGGAAAGAAGAACAAAATCCTCTCGGCGAGGCTTGATATGTAATTTAGGGCAGAGTTCGAACTCCGTTAAGCAATTGGTTGTTATTCTGATCATATTTAATTCTTTTAAATGTACAGTAAATGTTCGACTGGAGCCTGCTTGTTAGTTAGCTTCAAGAATGATATGATGCCAGAAAACCACTAGGAATTTCTAAACAAATTTTTAACTGTAGTGGCCGCTTATACCGTTTGAAGCAAAATAGAGTAGTGTGATATTTAGAGAGCCGCAGCGTGAAGATTGCATAAGTTGTCAGTTCTAAGTTGAAACTTGAGCAGGTTTGATAACCGACAATGTGTTTTGGAATATGACCAAAGGAGGATGTGTGTGCTCGACGTTGGGTTCATGATATTCGTAAAATGTGCACTGTGCGACTGATAAAGTTGAGATATGCATTGAAAGTGGCCTGTAACATGGTACACAAGGCGTTAGATATAAGTAGCTGGTTATACAAAACTAGGCAGTGTGAGCTCAAGTGTGAGCCTAACGTTGCAATACTTCTATGTTTAAAAAATAAATATATACATGAAATCAAGTGGTAAGGACAAAAAAAATGTGTACTCGAACATTGCCGTAGAGATGACAAAATACCAAAGAACTGTTCAAAAATGCTACACAATTTTTATCTAAGAACAGCTGGTTATAGTACGTGAGACAATGAGTGTGATAACTGTGAATGAAACATGTGGATACATAGAGGTCAATTTGGGTGACATAAGGCGCAAGTTGTGCGCATAATGCTAAATGTTTAATACGTAGAATAAAGGAAAATGAATGTTAAAAAATATTAGTTATGCGCTATGCAAAGTTATCTATTGCTAGGTTGAAATTATAGGCAGATAGAGCTTGGGACGTGTGTAGAAGGTTGTACACTCCCAGGATCAGGCGGTTCGATAGACGGTTTCAACCTGTCCATGTTCACTGATGTAATTGTCCCACCTTACATGATGATGAAGTATTTTGAATGTCTGAGCAAAATCGGGTAAGGACCGCGATACTTTGGTTGTAGTGGTGCAACAGCAGTATCGTTGCATACAAGTACTTTCTTGCAGCTGTGGAGCTGAGGATGAACGTAGACTGGACTAGGCTTATGTCTCGGCTGCTGTTAGGACATGTTAGCAAAATGAAGTCGGCGGCGGGTAGCTTCGGCTTGTGGTCATCCTGTGCGTGTAGTAGACGTAGGAGCTCATTAGGCAGATGTAGATCTATACCATACAAGAGATGTGACGCAGACGTTTTAATAGATTCACGAGTGCTGAAACACATGGCAATGAGAACTAAAGGTAGAGCATCGACCCAGTTGCCATTAATGGACGAGGATGCTAGAGCAGTTTTGAGTTCCCTATGAATTCACTCTACCATACCGTTAGATTGGGGACGGTAGACAGTCCTCTGTCGTCATTTGCATACCATGAACCGCAAGGTGGTTTTGAAGAGATCCGATAAGAAGCAAGTGCCTCTATCAGTGATAACGTCATTGGGAACACCATAATGGACTATACATGCAGAGATAAAATCGTTAGTGACTTCGTCTGTAGAAATGGGTATTGTTATAATCGATAACACGTAAATGAAATATGAATTGCATTTAGGCCATATGTCAGCGAATTCCTCTGAGCCGTTACATCACTTTCCTTTCTGGAAAGAAGAACAAAATCCTCTCGGCGAGGCTGGATATGTAATTTAGGGCAGAGTTCGAACTTAGTCAAGCTACTGGTTGTTATTCTGATCATATTTAATTCTTTTAAATGTACAGTAAATGCTGGACTGGAGCATGCTTGTTAGTTAGCTTCAAGAATGATATGATGCCTGAAATCCACTAGGAATTTCTAAAAAAATTGTGAACTGTAGTGGCCGGTTATACCGTGTGAAGCCAAATAGAGTAGTGTGAGATTTAGAGAGCCGCAGCGTGAAGATTGCATAAGTTGTCAGGTCTAAGTTGAAAGTTGGGCAGTTTTGAGAACCCACAATGAGTTTTGGAATATGACCAAAGGAGGTAGTGTGTGCTCGAAGTTGGGTTCATGATATTCGTAAAATGTGCACTGTGCGACTGATAAAGTTGAGATATGCATAGCAAGTGGCCTGTAACATGATATGAAGCCAACGACTACTTAGAGTTGCTACACAAGGCGTTAGATATTAGTAGCTGGTTATACAAAACTAGGCAGTGTGAGCGCAAATGTGAACCTAACGTTGCAATAGTACTATGTTTAGAAAATAAATATATACATTAAATCAGGTGGTAAGGACAAAAAAAAGTGTACTCGAACATTGCCGTAGAGATGGCATAATACCGAAGAACTGTTCAAAAATGCTACGCGACTTTCGTCTAAGAACAGCTGGTTATAGTACGTGAGACAATGAGTGTGATAACTGTGAATGAAACATGTGGATACATTGAGGTCAATTTGCGTGACATAGGGCGCAAGTGATGCGCATGAATTTTTATTTTTAATACAAAAAATAACGAAAAATTAATGTTAAAAATAATATTACTTATGCGCTATGCAAAGCAATCGATTGCTTGGTTGAAATTATAGGCAATCAAAACTGAAGTTAGTGCATCGACCTAGTTGCCATTGATTGTCGAGGATGCTAAAGCCTCTTTGAGTTCCCTATGAATTCGCTCTACCATATCGTTAGATTAGGGATGGTAGGCAGTTGCCGGAAGTAAAGTGCATCCCATGAACCGAAAGGTGGTTTTAAAGCGATCCGATAAGAAGCAAGTGCCTCTATCAGTGTTGACGTCATTGGGAACACCATAATAGGCTATCCATGCAGAGATAAAACCGTTAGTGAATTCATCCGCGGAAATGGTGCAAAGAGATAAAACCGCAGACCATTGTGTAAATCTATCAATCAAACATTGTCAGATAAACTATGTCCATATGAACGATGGCTAAGTGTGCAATGTTTTGAAATTGTTGCTATTGAGAACAAGTGTGGTGTGTGATCTTGGTTTTCTTGCAAATGACAAACACAGAGACCCATCGTTTAGCGTTCTGCCTGAGCCTGTGACCCCAAAAGCGATGAGTAAGATGCCGGGCAGTCGCCTTGATTCCTGGGTGAGAAATTGAGTGAATTGAATCGAAAATGTGTCTCTGAAGGCTGGTGGGCAGAACTGGCTTGCTGGGCTGCGTACCCATTAAGTAGCCAATGGGAAAGCTTTCCCACAGACGACATAAGAACTTGTTAGAGTGGAGAACTACTGATCTTTGAATGAGAGTTTCACCGCTCTGTTCTGTTTGCAGAAGTGTTTTCGTTAGTGCAGATTACCTGAGATTCACGAAGTTGACTGTGAATTGCGACGACAAAGGATGTTGTAGCGAGACATTTGGCCTGGAAAGTGCATCTGCAATGTAGTTTTATTTACCTTTAAAATGAAAGATTTCGAATAGCCATTCGCTCAGACGTGATAGCTGTCTTTCTGTTCTGGCAGGGTACTTGGTGACAGTTGAAGTCGCTTTTCAATGTACACTCACTAAATGGGTATGATCTGTAAATACTGATAAAGTGGCGCACTGCGTCGTGGATGGTGGGGAGATCTTGAACGAAAGTATCGTACGTTGCTTCTACTGGTTGTAGAGTACGCGAGTAAAAACAGATAGGCTTCCGAAATCTGTTGAACTCATGTTTAAAAGTGGCCCCAATAGCGAACTCAGAATCATCTGTAGTGAGTAGGATTGTTTGTTAAGAACCTGGATGCGTTAACATTGTAGCATTTGCTAACTAGTTGATTGCGAATTCAAGTAATTCCTCGTCTTCAGATGACCAAGAAATGATGGAGTTTTTGCTAAGTCATTTTCGATTCCGCAGGTGCTTACACAGCGGATAAAGTTGTCCTGAAAGGCCGGGAAGGATCTTGCAATAGCAGTTAAGGACTCACAAAATTTTCTACAGCTCATTCACCGTCTTCAGTGACTTGATATTCCTGATTGAATTCTCCTTTGATGGCAAAGGTTGAGTACCTTGTGGCGTGATACGATGACCTAGGAAGTCCACGGATGTAGTTTCAATCTGCATCTTATCACAGTTGATCTTGAGTCCCTGGTTGGATTAGTGTGAGAAGACATTTCGTCAATGCTCGGCATGAGATTCTAAGTCTGGATTGAATACCTTTATTTCATCAAGATATGACATACAGTAAGCGGCGTCGTCGTGAAGTATGTTGTCCATGAATCTTTGAAATGTCTGTGTAGCACACTTGAGTCCAAAAGGCATGTAAAGATATTCGAAAAGGCCCAATGGAGTGATGACCGCAGTATTTTCAATATCTTCTGGCGCTACCGGGATGTGGTGGTAGGCTTGCCTGAGGTCAAGCACTGAGAAGAAATTGCTGTCGTTGAGTTTCTCAAGTAAGGTGTTAATATTGGGAATAGGATATGCATCAGAATTTGTCACAGAAATTAACTTGCGGTTATCTCCGCAGGCTCTGTACGATACTTTTGATTTGAGATTAAGTACAGTGGTGATGCCCATGAACCTTTTGATGGTCTGATGATTCCCTCTTCCAACAGCCTTGAAGATTCATTTTGGGCATCTTTCAGTTTAGCAGGGGCCAGTGGTTGCTTCTTGAGTGCAATAGATTGTCCTTCTGTGACGATATTGTGCATCGTGTTGGAGACTCGTAGCTCTGACTTGCTGAGATCGAAAAGCGACTTTTGTTCTCAAAGTGCTTCTGATATCTCTGCTGAATGATGCACTTGGATTGGCCCAATGATCTTTATCTCCAAACGCTCGGAGGCAAGTGTCCAAGAACTTTGCTATTGTCCGCTGGAGTGGTCGATGATCTTCTGATTGGCAAGATCGCCAATGATCCGAATATACAAAATGAAATCATGGCTTATTATATTGTGCGAGACCATGGTGACGATAAAGTTGTGAGTAAATTCACGCCGTGAACCTAAGTTGAGTGTGTAATACCGGCAGCCATAAGTAGGTATGGGCTCGCCTGTAGCTGTTGCGAGTAGAACGCCTTGCAACATCTCACCCATTGAATCAACCTTGAGAACTGAGACTGCGGAACCTGTGTCCTCGATGAATTCGTCGCCAGTTCTGAAATCAAGAATATGTAGAAGTTCGTTGGGCTGTTTGATCAGGTCATGTAGACAATAAGGCTGGTGATTGCGACTGACATTGTCAGTTTGGCTGTCTATGTGGCATATTCGGCGTGGACGAATAGAGTCAATAGGAATGTCAGATTGTAAGAGATTGTTTCCTTGTGGCAATATTTATACCGACGATGCGCAGAAATTACGGTCTTCTACTTTCTGTGCCATACGTTTCCCGTTCCTGATACTCCACTGCGCCGGTTTTCCGTGGTCTTTCTCGTCAACTGTGGAAATTGGCATTCATTCGTAAATTCTTCAGGTCGGCAGAGACAGACTTGCCATGACGAAAAAAATATCTGGTGATTATAGCACCAGTTCTTTGGGGCACATCTGTTAAAAATTGCGGGGATCTAGATCGCCGCCTACTGTTATTTCTTGTTTTGGGTATAAAATTGGGTCGAGCGTTCATCTGATTTAGCTCGGATTTCCCAATTACCAATCCTTCTAGAACTTTAGCTGTGTTCGATATACTCCTCTCTAAAGAGGAGATACTATCATCCTGCGAGGAAGGAAAAAAGGATGAATTTAACTAAGGTTCCAAAACCCTATATTCTAACTCGCATCTCTCAGATAAGTCATCTATAGAGAGAGTGTTGGGAAGCTGTCTGGCGAACTGCTTTAGTGACTAGGGACGATTTTTAATAATAATAACCCTATTCTCATGATCAGAGATATTGGTTTTATACTAACGTTTCCGCAATCCCCTTAAAATCTCAATGGGACCAAGCTTTGGCATGTCTAATTGTGCATATTTATTTATTATTTGCTCAATTTCTGTGGGACCCAACAAATATTCTACTTCAGTTTGCAGGCCCAAAATGGTACTGGGTAGTTTCCTAATGGCCTCAAGCTTCAGATAAATTCGTCGCTGCAATTATGAATGTAGTTAAGCGAAAAACTTTGACAGTTTTCGATGACATCATAATCTGGAAACGGGGAGAAAGCGGAGTTTACACGCATAAAGTACAGTTCGCTATCTCCATCCCAAACAGTAATATCAATATTTAAATTTGGGCCTGCTATTCTAAAAATTCTTCTGTCATCATGATTTTACCAAATATTTCGATATTATGGTACGAATATCGTTTTCATGGGAGGGTTTTGATGAACTGCTCTTGTTACTTTGCCAGATTCTAAGCATAACCTGTTTTATTAATACAGGAAGTGTATGTCAACAGTTTATTTCAGATGCCGCAATGAGATTACAGTGATTTTTATGACAATTACTGACAACTCACTAGATAAGCGTACGTCATGTCTGTGTTTATGTGTTTTCGTTTGTTTTGGATTCAGGAGTAATGAATTATTGCATATGTACACTCATCCCAGTGAACTTACAGCGATTTATCAACATCTAACTATTCACTGGATAAGCGTATGTCAAGTCTGTGTGTTTGTGTGTATGTTCGTGAGCGTTTGATTAAGACTGAGAACTAATCTGTTACATGTAATTACAGGCACCTGTAACAGTCATTCAAGTGAAACCAAAATGATAACTTTCATTTACCAAATGCACACGTCAGACCTATTTTTACACGTACTTTCCTAAATGAAGTAATTACGTGGAACATTCCGGTGATTATGAGGCAAGATACTATGAATACAGTAAAGAATTAATAGTTAGAAAAATTTAATTAGAAGCGGATAAAGTGTTTAAATAGGGTAGAAAGTTAAATTAAAAGGCTCGTAAAAGAAATTTAAAAATTGCCTGATAAAGAAAGATGCTAGTAATAGCGCAAAGAAAAGTTGCTTTTTAAAAAATAATTAACCTCACCGGAATGACACTCGTAATTACTTCATTTGCGAAAGTACGTGTAAAAATAGGTCTGACATGTGTGCATTTAGGAAATGATAGTTATCATTTTAATTTCACCTGAATGACTGTTACATTTGCCTGTCATTACATGTAACACAATAGTTCTCAGTCTTAAGTAAACGCACACGCACATACACACAAATACACAGACTTGACATACGCTTATCCACTGAATAGTCAGATGGTGCTAAATCGCTGTAATTTCACTGGGATGAGTGTACACATGAAATAATTCATTACTCCTCAATCCAAAACAAACGAGAACACATACACACAGGCATGACGTACGCTTATCTAGTGAGTTGTCAGTGATGGTAAATAAATCAGTGTAATCTCATTGCGAAGAGTGTATAAATGCAGAAATATGCACAAACCAATTTGATATACACTTTCCTAGCATTTTTATTAAAATCAAGTTATGCTCAAGAGATCTAACAACAACTATAAACAGGGCAGTTTAAACTAATATTTCAACTTCACATATTGATTGTGGACTTAGTAGGTGATATGCTTTCCATTGAAAAAGATATCCGTACCAGGATATCGAAATATTTGGCGAAAGAATGATGACAGAGGATTCAAACAATTCGGTACCAATCCTAAAATCAGGTAAATAATCTATTTCCTATCGCGCAACATGTTCCTTTTAATTCTAACAATGTTACGCGATCTTAAAAGCAAAAATTTTTATGCAAGATGAAATGTATAATAAGACGTAAAACGAAAGGCTTAGCAAAATTGGCTTCCACAGTTGAAAGAAAATCTGCTTCCACAGTTGAAACTGACGTGATGAACACAGAACACAGATGAAATTAGTTCTTTCACAAAATCACAAGTCCCAGTTCTGCACTTTTGTACAGACAATAATATTCTTTCACAAAATCAAAAGAAAATACTACGTCCATATTCCATTTTGGCACACGACATTACAGAGATGTACATTTTTGTAAGAAGAAGAATAATTTCGAATAGAACACCTTCCCTCAAAAAAATTCCCATAAAAAAATTGGCCACAAGGCCTCGACATTAGAAAGACACACAACCAGAGTGAAACGTGCTATATGCTAATGTCAATTTACTGTACTCACAAAAAAATAAATTGAAATAGAAGCACAGTCGATTGTATTAATACCAAAAGTTTGCGATTTGCTAATAAGTAAAATCAGTACTGTACTCAGTATCCTGGCGCGGTCGCCAATTCTGTAAAACGCCCCGGCTTCAAGTAAATGCCGTACGAAGTTACAAAGTCAGTTACCAGCCAGGATGGCTGAGATTGTGTACTGTTGGGGGCCCTTATTAGAGCCGGTATTGCGTTCTTCGGGAAATGCCGAGAAAGTTGGGTAATGTAGCAATGTCTAAAAATATTCATAGACACTTGAGTTTAGCTCTAGATTACAGGGTTGTCGTTCCTTCTGTTGAATCGTTGACATCAATGACCAGTAAGTAGCTGACTAATATCTTTGAAGATCTGCGATAACTGGCACACGTGAAGGTCGAATAAGTAGATGTTGCACCCCTCACTAGTTGTGCAGCAACAAGATTGGCGTGACTGAAATTGCCAATTTGTGTGTAGCAAGTCCAAAAATCAGCGTAGATAAAAAGCTCGTTTGACAGCAGACAGAACGCACACGTAGCGCACAGCAGAAGGTAATCGCGATAACTGACTGGCATGGTAAATTCACCATGCTTAAATAGTTTCTAAATGGAAAGATTGCAACGGCTGAAGAACAATTCAGCGACATATTGCGCACTTGAAATTCAAATCCAATTTACGCTGCACCAATTAAAACATGTGAAATTTGCCGTTAACCAATAGTGTGGGAGCTGTCAAATTAAAACTATTTAAGAACGGTGAATTTACCATGCCAATCAGTTATCGCGTTTGCTTTCTGCTGTGCTTTACGTGTGCGTGCTGCCTGCTATCGTCACCTACGCTGATTTGTGGACTTGCTTCATACACATTGGCAATTTCAGTCACACCAATCTTGTTGCTGCACAACTAGTGAGACGAATTAACATCTACTTTTGTCCCCTCATATGTGCCAGCTACTGCAGATCTTCAACGAAATTACCCAACTACTCACTCGACACGGATGTCAACGCCACAACAGAAGGAACAACATCCCAGTCAACCAGAGCTTGTTTCAAGTGTCTAGGAGTATTTCTAGACACTGCTACACTAACTGAATTTCTCAGCATTTGCCGGCGAACGCAATACCGGCCCTGATAAGGGCCTCCAAACAGTACTAACTGAGCCATCCTTGGCTGTTAACTGAATTTGTAACGACGTACGGTATTTACTTGCAGCTGGGGCGTTTACAATGTTGTAACGACACAAAGCAATTTGCCGACATATTATGTTATTTAAATTCAATTCAGTTTATAATGCACCAATAAAAATATAGAAAAATTTACCGTTAACCAATGGTGTGCAAGTAGCCAATCAAGACTATTTAAGCACGGTGAATATACCATGCAAGTTAGTTTTCGCGTTTGCCTTCTGCCCTGCATTTCTCCGACGTGCTCTCTGCTATCGTCAGCTACGCTGATTTTTGGACATGCTTCACACACATTGGCAATTTAAGTCACGCCAATCTTGTTGCTATACAACTAGAGAGACGAGTTAGTTACTGCAGAACCTTAACGAGTTTACTCAGCGGGATTTCAACGCCACAATAGAAGAAACCACAACCAAAGTCAAACAGAGCTGGTCTCAAATGGTTAGGAGTACTTCTGGACACTGCTACACTAACTGACCTTCTCGGCATTTGCGAGAGAACGCAAGACCGACCCTCTTAAGGGCTCCCAACAGTACTAACTCTGCCTTCCTGGCACCAAAACTAACTTTGTAACGTCGTACGGCATTTACTTGAAGTTGGGTGTGTACAAAATTGGCGAACGCGTCATGATACTGAGTACAGTACTGTGTTTTTAGATATAAGAAAAATTTTTGTATAAAAAATCGACTGTTTCTTTTTAATTTTTGGGGATCACAGAAATTAACATTTGCGCAAACGTTTTTACTTTGGTTTTTAATCTCTCTAAAGTTGTGGTCGTTTGGGAAATTTTGTTGGGTATATATTTTTAGAAGGTAGGTTTTCTATTCAATAATTTTCCTACAAACAAAACTGTACCTCTTGGTGATCTTTGAACGAAAATTGACTGTACGCAAGAGTAGAATTGACGTGCTCGACAGATTCAACTGCGGAAGATTCTGTTTCAACTGTGGAAGCTGTTAGTGGGGAAGCGTTTTGTTTAAAGTTTTTTATCCATTTTCATCTTGCTCATAAATTTGTGCTTTTAAGTTCCCGTAAGATTATTAGAATGTCAGGTACAATTTTAGATATTGATGTTCTTCTTTGGGATGGAGAT
Source organism: Eudiplozoon nipponicum (assembly GCA_029291075.1). Classification (NCBI taxonomy): domain Eukaryota; kingdom Metazoa; phylum Platyhelminthes; class Monogenea; order Mazocraeidea; family Diplozoidae; genus Eudiplozoon; species Eudiplozoon nipponicum. The sequence goes on from JAQBSW010012888.1 coordinate 12,941, forward strand.
AGCGAACTATTATTTATGCGCGTAGGCCTTGCTTTCTCTCCGTTTCTGGATTATAAAAGAAACTACCTTCTGAATTACAGCGATGGATTTATTCGAGGCTTGGGGCCATTAGGAAGCTACCTAATCCCATTTGGGCCTACAACAAAGTAGAATCTTGTTGGTCCCATAGAACCTGAAAAGATAATAAATAAATACGCAGTTAGATACGACAAACCTTATCTCATCGAGATTTTAAGGGAATTACGGAAACGTTTGTTCAAAACTAATATTTCTGACCATGAGGCTAAGGTTGTTCTTATTAACAAACTTCCACAATCACTAAATTATTCGCCAGAGAGCTCCCAAACACTCTCTCTATAGATAACTTATCTCAGAGATGTGAGTTAGAATATATGGTTTTGAAACCTACGTTGAATTCGTCATCCTTTTGTCCCACCCCGCAGGATGACAGGCTCACATTTTTAGAAATGAGAGTAGCAAACATGGCTAGAGTTCTAGAAGGATTGGCCATAGCGAAATCCGAGCTAAATCAGGTGAAAGCTCGACCAAATGTCATGCCCAAGACTTATTATAACGGTAGGCGGCCACAAGGAATAAATCATTTACAATCCAACATTCCTACTTGCTTGCATGACCCTGACAAACAGCCCAACGAACATCTGCAACTTCTTGATTTCAGAACTGCCGAAGAATTCATCGTAGACACAGGGTGATTCAATGGCCGAGATGTCGCTAGGCATTCTACTCGCAACAGCTACAGGCGAACACATACCTACTTATGGCTTCCGGTGTCGCACACTTAATATAAGTTTACGGTGTGAATTTACTCACAACTTCATTATTGCCAAGGTCTCACACAATATAACAGGCCTTGATTTCCTTTTGAAATTTCGGCTTATTGTTGATCTTGCCAATCAAAAATTCATCGACCCCTCCACCGGACTTGAGCAAAATTTTTGGACACTTGCCTCCGAGCGCTTGGAGTTACAGGTCATTCAGCCAACCCCAGTGCATCATTCATCAGAGATAACAACAGCTCTTCGAGAACACAAGTCGCTTTTCCATCTCAGTAAAGCAGAGCTATGAGACTCTAACACGATGCACCATATCGTCACAGAATGACAACCTATTGCACTCAAGAACCGACCACTGGCCCCTGCTAAACTGAAAGCTGCCCAAGAGGAATTTTCAAAGCTTTTGGAAGAGGGAATCATCAGACCACCGAAAAGTTCATGGGCCTCACCACTGCACTTAGTCTCCAAATCAAACGAATCGAACAGAGCCTGCGGAGTTTACCGTAAGCTAAATTCAGTGACAAAATCCGATGCATATCCTATTCCAAATATTAAAACCTTACTTACAAAACCCAACGGCAGTAATTTCTTCTCAGTGATTGACCTCAGACAAACCTATTATCGCATCCCGGTAGCACCAGAAGATATTGTAAAGACTGCAGTCATCACTCCATTTGGCCTTTACGAATATCTTTACATGCCTTTTGGAATTAAGTGTGCTACACAGACCTTTTTAAAGATTTATGGACAACATACTTCGCGACGATGCCGCGTACTGTATTTCATATCTCGATGATAACAGGTTCAGTCCAGACTTAGAATCTCATGCCAAGCATCTACGAAATGTCCTCTCACGCTTATCCAACTACACGGATTCAAGATCAACTGTTGCCAGACGCAGATTGCAACTACTTCCGTGGACTTCTTAGCGCATCGTATCTCGCCACAGGGTATTCAACTTTTGCCGTCAAATGCCAATTCAATCAAGAATATCAAGCCACCGAAGACTGTTAGCGAGTTGCATAAAATTCTGGGAGTACTAAACTACTATCGCAAGTTCCTGCCGGGCCTTTCAAGACAACTTTAGCCTTTATGGAGTCACCTGCCGAATCGAAGAGGACTTAGCAAGAATTCATCATTGCTTGGTCATCCAAAGACGAGGAATTACTTCGACTCGCCATCAACTCGTTAGCAAATGCCGCAGTGCTAACGCATCCAGATTTTCAACGACCATTTCTACTCACGACAGATGCTTCTGAATTCGCTATTGGAGCCACTTTGGAACAAGATATCGACGCAGTTCGGAAGCCTATCAGTTTCTACACGGGTACTCTCTAACCAGCAGACACCAGATGCGACACTTTCGGTTGAGAACTCCTTGCCATCCACGATGCTGTGCGCCATTTTATCAGCATCATTTACAGTAGAAGATTTCTTGTTTTTACAGACCATACACCATTAGTTAGCGCGCTTCGAAACGCGACTTCAACTATCGCCAAGTACCCTGCCAGAGTAGAAAGACAGCTTTCACGTCTAAGCAAATGGCAATTTGACATCTTTCATGCCAAGGGCGAACAAAACTTCATTCCAGGCCAGACGTCTCGCTACAACCACCTTTGCCGTCGCCATTCACTGTCAACTCCGTGACACTCAGTGAACCTGCACTAACGCCATCCCTCCTGCGAACGGAATAGCGCGGTGACATTCACATTCAAAGATCAAT
>JAQBSW010012889.1:0-15456 GCA_029291075.1 Eudiplozoon nipponicum
ACATTGTGTACTTCGTTGGATTTTCATTATTGCTAATATTGTTACCAGCCGCGATCGTTGATTGTTCAAATGTATTTCAATATATGTATATATTTCTACTTAGTCAGACGTAAACTTTAATAACAAATTGGATAAAGGCCATTTATTTCGTGAAAACTAATCATCGCTACTACAATCATTCATTTAAATACATTCTGGGTTTTCAAATGATTATACGCTGGTGGTCAACAAATCACGACTCAACTTTTACTTTTATTTCTTGTTTTAGGCTGGTTGGTACAATTGTGTAGCATATGCGTTTGTGTTTGTGTGCGTTTCGAGCGCTGTTACCATAGGTAGCAAAAATACTAAATTTTCGCTTAACGAATTCGGACAGATCAACTACACTGGTGGCACTCACCGCACTCGCATGGAGACTGCGATTAGCTAATGCACACAAATGGTTAATTCTCAAGCTATCAAAACAATAATGACCAGAACTCAGACTGTCACTTTGCAATTACAAGTCGAAGATATGACCAATACACATGCAAACACGCACACACACAAACACAAACGCATATACACGCACCAACCATCTAAAACAAGAAACAGAAGTAGAAACGAGTCAGATTTGTTACCACTAGCATGAATAATTAAAAACCCAGAATGTATATATATAAATGAATAGTTGTAATATAGCGATAATTTTTAATTCACGAAATAAATGGCTTTTATCTACTTTGTTAATATTATGTTTTTTCCTTTCTTATTAGAAATATACTGTGATAACATTAAAAGGCATGGACATTATATATATATATATATATATATATATATATATATATATATATATATATATATATATATATTTCTTAATTAGGAAAACAACACAAATAACAAAGTGGATAAAGGCCATTTATTTCGTGAATACTAATCATCTCTTATACAATCATACATATTTATACATTTTGGGTTTTCAATTGATTATGCTAGTGGTAACAAATCTGACTCGTTTTTACTGCTGTTTCTTGTTTTGACTAGTTGGTGAGTGTGTATGCGTTTGTGTTTGTGTGTATGCGTGTTTGCATGTAAAGGTCATTCTCGCAGTATTGCGAAGTGATGTCTGAGATCTTGTCATTATTGTTTTGATAGCTTGAGAATTAACCATTTGTGCGCATTGTTCACTGTTACATATACAAGTGCTATTTTTCCCAGTATAGTTGATCGTTTCACCTCGTTGCGCAAAGTTTTTCACGTGGTAACAACGCCAGTGTTGATTGCAGTGTTAAACGCTCACATTGTTTGGAGACTTCTGTCATCGTATGCGCCTCTGTTATTTCCACTTCAGTTTGTTGCCAATCCGATTGTACGTTTGTTGATTCTAGTCGAGGGCCTGTTTGTTCTTGGCTGGATACTAGTAGATTGTTGTTGAATTTTGTTATTCTTGGCCAGTCGATAAGGATATCATGTTGATGAAACTTTTGAATGTTAAGGTCAGGTGCTTGTTGTTTTATGTAAAGGGCTTCGTAGATAAATAATAATTTTTCTGATTTTGCTTTATGTAGAATTGTGAAATTGGTCGAATTGACAGGGTGCCCCGTTGCCAATATATGATCGGAAATAGCTGATTTTCCTGACGGTGGCAAGCCTTTGTTAATCAATTTCTGTGGCAAATGTTGCTGGATTCTGCTTATCAATTGCTTCTTCGTACGTCCGATATATGTGCTACCGCACGTACATGAGAATTTGTAGACTATGAATGATTTGGAGAGAATTGGCAATTGATCTTTGGCATCCAACCTCATGATTCTCTGTGTACTAAATGTCATATTAACTTTAACACTGGGAAAGTTGTCCTTAGTTATTCTATTCAGCCGCCGTGCAATTATTGAGGCTGGTACGTCGCCTCTAAATGGTAAGTTTAGGAAAACCTGCTTGCCGGTATCCTCTCTAGTACGAATCTGCCGTGGTCTGATGTTGACATCAATGAAACGCTCTGGGTAGTTGTTCATTAGCAAAATTTTCCTGAGGTAGCCCAGTTCTTCCTCAATCTTGTGTTCAGAGCAGATCTTCCTGATTCTGTTTGCTAGGTTGTTTACTAAGTTTCTTTTGTGGGATTTTGGCACACTACTGTTGTAGTGAATGTATTGTCCGGTGAAAGTGGATTTTCTATGTATGGCCAGTGTCAAATCTCCGTTTGCTTCTCGAGTGAGTTTGATGTCAAGGAAGGGAAAACTGTCGTCTTTCTCTACCTCGAAAGTGAATTTGATGTCTGGATCGACTCCATTTGCTTGTTTGAGGATTTCGGAAGGGTCTGCTGCTTCATGAGATGAACAACAAGATTTATTACCAATAACATAACCAATTGACAACCCAAAATGTATAAATATGTATGATTGTATAGAGAGATGTTTAGTATTCACGAAATAAATGGCCTTTATCCACTTTGTTATTGTGTGTTGTTTTCCCTAATTATAAGAATACTGTGTTAATTAAAACGGCATGGACATCATAATATATATATATATATATATATATGTATATATATATGTATATATATATAGATATATATATATATTAAAAAGACTATTAGATATATATATACATGCTTTGGGCTTTGATCGTACTCTGATGATGACGAGAGTTTTCCTTCGTTGTTCGACGACTGGTTAAACACAATTGGATTGTTTTTTACTTTAAGCTCAAAAGCTTGATTTGAACAATATCCAAGGACATTTGAAAGATCTACCTGAAGTTTTCAATGGAGTTCAACCGTTGAGGAAAATTAAATTTTTACACTTCTTTCAGAGTCATTCTTAAATCTTGACAAACGGCTATTAACAGAATAAAGTAGTCACATCATTAAAAACTGCCCGATCTGAACAAGTTTCTTTATTAATTAATAGAAGAATTAATTACTTTCGTCCTAAAGCTGGGTTCTCGATTTTGGCAAAACAGTTGGCATTTCTTGAAAAGAAAAGTATTTACTAACCGAAGCGGAGTTTAAGTTTTTAATAGAGGGCTATCAAATTTCGAAACGAATAATAATTGCATACAACAATTATTTAAAAGTAAGCCAGTTGACATTTTCGTTGCGAAAAGCTCACATATGAGAAAAATTAAAAACCACAAACGTGTTATTCTTTTACCAGGTTAAGTGTTTGCTTTGGTTGTCAAGGTCCGTGATGAATATGATGTTAAGGTGAATTGCTTGATTTCTTGTTCAGAAATTGAAATTGGTACCAAGTGTAATGCAATTGATATAGCAAAAAGGGTTGTTTCGACTGAGTTATGCAATTTGCAACAAGGTGGATGGATCAACCACGCGGAAACGCCAAATGAGGCCACTTAAAACAAGGACATCTAGTTTGTACGCTTTGTCGAAAATAATACGGTATTTCGCTGAAAACATTTTTTTAAACGTGAAATAGGCAAACACATTAAATATTCACTTGGTTGTTGATTCTAGTGAATCTAATGAGAAAGCACATTTGTATTCACAGTTGAAAGATTCCTGTGAATTTGTTGAAAATATAGACAAATTAATAATGAAAAATAATTGCCTATGTTCGTTTGAGTTTGAGTAATTATTTCTTGACGCCTCTTCCAAGACAAATGTTAAGGGTTCATGCGATTATATCCGGGAGAATTTGCCAAATTTTAAACTGAGTGAAGCACATTCTGAAAGATTCCTTTAAATTTTTTTTTAAACTTGAAACTGAAATACAAAAAGAAACGTATGGTCTAGAATTGTTACATTTTAATCAAGTTTGCGAACTTGATATAATCACCTGACCCATTATGTACATACATTTGTCAGAATAAACTAGGTATTTTATAGTGTGGGAAAGTTATTCCATTCAAAATACCCGTTTCGTCCTTATTGGGTCTAGAATTGTGTTTGATTTTGGCCCTGGTTTTGTCAGGATGTTTATGGCAATGCTAGATCTATAAACTTTTGTTTATTGAGTAGATTGAAACGGTACATCCCTTATGTTGAATTAATAATTCTGATCAATGATGGCCGTGCGCATTCTGAAAAACTGCTTAATAAAGTAAATGAATAGTATCCCCATACTTCATATACATTTGCAAACAAAAATGATGATAAACTAGATTTTCTCGATGTGTTTCTCATACGATGAAACGACAGCACAGTGTACTTATCAATATTTTACGTTAGAACATGGATAGCGCATTTGTTATACTTCAACAACTACCACATTTTTAAATGGACAAATTGTTTAGTTATTTTATTATCTAATATGAAAATACGAATATGTTCTCCAAACTATTTTTTTGACTGAGTTGGATTGTGTGCGAAGTTCTCTGATAATAAACGGTAAATAATTATAATTCATAGATAGCGGATTAAATTATTAAATACGTTTGTGTAAATTTTTAATGTCGATTGGATACAGGGGCATATTCACTTACAATACGAAGGTGAAAAGTCTAAAATTCAGTTAAATGATAAATAAGGTTCAGCATTTGCGTTTACATAATCTGCACGCTTTTTATACCTTCCACTACCAAATTTCCTTGTGTTAGATGTAAATGTGCGTTGTAATCTCTATCTATGGTTATCTCTAATTAAAATGGAAATTATGTCAAATAAAATGTTGACATTTGCAGTTAAATATTTATTGCAATGTTGCTCGATTACATACGATTTTGTTAGTCAAAGAAATTTCTACCTTTCTATAATATGAATTACACAACGTTGTCCAGATAAATATGAGCAATAACATTTTGTACGTACGACAACACTACCATGAGGCTTTTCAAGCCCTTTCAAAAACTTCTCGTTCACGTTTCTTCTTTTTGAGCATTTTGGAGTGCTTTATATATAAATGTGTTTTTATACGTGATCTGTGTTTTCTATTTTATCAAATTGAATTATTGTGTGTTAGTTTGACTATAAATCAGTTGATAAGATGGAGCAAAAGCGCTACCGTAACATAAAATGAGTTTTTATTTGTATAGGATAGTATATGAACAGTAATTTTATACATTTTTATATTCATACGTAAACAATGTATTGCAAGAATGAAAGTGCTGGTTTAGCAGATAAATAAAAAGATCCTTTCAATTTATTTTATTTTTACTTGAATTTTAATCCTAGACTGCAGTTGTGTAATCGTTGTCTATTGATTTTTCTGTATTAAATAGTATTCAACATTTTTTCGACTTAAGGAGCACAAAATCATTTAAATTAATTTATTCGATTATTTATGACATTTTCATGCTCTTAATAAATGCACGAGTCAAGGAAATATAAGTTAGAGAAAATTAAAATAATAGAAGTTGGATTCATTTTCAGGTGAAAATCAGTTTGATTTTCCGAACAGTATTCGACAAAGTTACTACTTTTTGTAATTTTCTCCAGTAAACACGTGCGCACTTAAGCATAGAACAAATTCGGACGAAGTATTCTCCCGCAGACTCTGGATTAATAAGCTAAAATGTTATATATATTCGATAAAAGCCAAAATCGACAAAATAGAGCAGAAATTACGAATGATTGCAAGAATTACGTGTTGGGACTTGGGCGACAACATACCCAATCCCAATCCTCCTTAGCTCTCTTGTGTCTCGTGCATGCAATTCTGATGTTTAAGCACAGAATGTATTTGTTTACTTTAATCGGTCATTAATATGAAAAATAAAGTACAAATTTACTTTTAACATTTAATTTGAAATGAGTTAAAGGATGAGTAGAATCAATATTACATTTACATCTGCATATTATAAAAACTAAGATTTCTGTTCAGCGAAACGGCTAATTTTATTCATTTTCAACTTAATTCTAAATATGCTTTTGGGCAAAACCGGTATTTGTATGATTCCGTACATAATTTCGTTCGACTTAAGAAGTCTAAACACTGTCAACACTAGAATGTTGAAGAAAGGATGCCTTTTATATTTGTTCCTATCTGGTTTTTGTGAGTAAATATATCTATGGTTTGTTTTTAGGTTTGAAATTTCTTACATCTTATAACTAATTACGCCTCTACAGAAAGCACATAAAAGCGGATTTTTTAATAGCTAAAAGAGAAATTAATAACAAATTTAATCAACTGATTTAGAATAAATTATTGATTTTAATTCAATTCGTTCAGCATAGGCAAACTCGCATTAAAATATAACTTGTGTTAAAATTTTGGTATCTGGTAGTGCTAAATGACCCATCCGGAAATTTAAAAAAAATCAGATCTACCTTTTTGTTCAAGGTAACAATAAAACATTGCCAAATGCATATGATATATAATTTGAAATATTCGAAAATATCTTAGAAGTAATACCTGTAGATATGTGGTAGAAATACAAATGGTAATATCATAATTTGTGCAATCTACAGAGTGCCGAATGTGAATAGCCTTCCCAGAATGCATTTCAACTAATCATCCTGAACAAAATACAAGCCAGAGTGCACCTAAAAGCAAAATGTCATAGGTTGAAAATGTTTTTTTTGAAAACAGGTTTACGCAAGAAAAAAATAACATATTATGCAAAATAAAATAATTTAGGCTGCATAACTTAGAAGCGGGTACACAGTTTATCGCATAAATATTAAACGATTATTTTTAACTGATGTGTGGCAGGGTGGCTCAGTGTTTAGAGACACAGACTCCAAAGCCAAAGTGTCCAAGTTTGAGCCCTGTCCGCGACGAATTTTGAGCTGTACGTGATGAATTCCCAATAAGGACGAAACCGGTGTTCTAGGTGAGTTGCCTTTCCTGCCCTTCACAAAACTTAGTTTATATTGACAAAAGTATGCATGTAATGGGACCGATGTTGACATTAATATTTCATCCTTTATTTTAATATTTTTTGTCACCGCGCGCCCAACCAATATGCGTTTAATTATATAAATGTTCACTTAAATACTACAACCATTTGTTGGTATGTTTCTGATCACAAATAACAGATTTAGGTTGGTTAGTTAGAACTGTGTGTCTAAAAGGATGCAATATGAGCTCTACTTAAAGGAAAGGCTAACTAAAAATCTATAATTAGTATATAACTAAAAATTGTAAGCTGTGTAGTGTGCCACAGGGTGGCTCAGTGGCTAGATTCACAGACTCCGAAGCAGACGTGCCCAGGTTTGTGTCCTGTCAACGGCAAATCCTGGACAATATGTAAAGTGTTCCATAAAAGGACCAAACAGGTCGTTTAATCAGACGAACAATAACAGATTTGAATATATATTTGTTTCCGATAACAACTAGACATCAAGATGCAACTGTTTCATTTTTATTATTTATCCGAAACATCATTTACGCCTGCACCCACTGAAGAAGTTTATTTTAAATTAACAGAAACAGTGAATAAAGATTAAGTCGCCAATGAAGTCTGGTCTCAATTGATATCATAAGCATTCTATTAGAAAAGTAAAAGGAGATCGTGTGCAAGTAAATTGAAAACGAGTATAGGAATTATCCAACTTGTGGGAGGGCAATAAAATAACTCAAATTGACCTGCACATCACACGTGCATGTTCTATTTCAAAGGGAGTACTTCTTATTCCAAAAGCTGTACATCCTAAATAAATCTTAGAACAAGTCAACTACGCTGACCAAAATATCGAATTCACACTAGAGTAAGAGAAATACAATGAGCTTTTTGTTCTCGACACCCAAAAGAAAGGCAGTCGATTGACAAAGCCAAAACATTATAAATCCTAGTTCACGGCAGAGTTCATTCAGAAAAATGATAGCGCCATAAATTGCGTACCTAAACATGTAAATTAGCTATGCACCGTACTCCAAGTCGATCAGGATTTTGGGGTTTTCACGATCCTGAAAATAAACAACACTCCAGGTAAAAATGTTTAGATATAAACACGAGACCTTTCTTGTTTCACGTAACTGAAAACTTGAGCAGAAAAGTCTACCTAAATATGCCATTCTTCACAAACTAACAATGACTAGAATGAAGAGTTGTTGCTCAATAGAACAATAGAATTAGCACACAGAGTGTATAATATATGAACACTAATTATCAGCTTCCCTCTTACCACAAATCTCTTATTGCATACTTTTTAAAGTTATGCACGGCAGCAAATATGCAAAATGAACAAAGAACAAATACGTTAATTGAATGCGTTACCATTTGAACCAGTAGTTTACCTAGAGTGTATTATCGTTATTAGCGAAAGCAGCAATTCGTTATCATTCCATTGAAACAGTGCACCAAATAAGCACACATAATTTACACATTTTTTCTGAAAAAGTCATCAGGCACTCTATATCGAAGAACAAGAACAATTACAATATTCTGCGGTTGCCTTGGTAGTGATAACATTTCTTTGAGTCAAGTTTGCCAGCTTGTACCTGACCTATCGCAAAACATATCAAACCTACCGGCATCCACACGTACCGTCGAGTTCAGACCTTGCGTAAGCGTCATCAGAGAACGACGGCAAACCTAATACTGAGGACCGAACCGGTTCTGAGGAGAATCATGATCGATCGAAACGCGTCAGTGCGTGTGATTAGAGGTAGTTTTGTCATTGTGTGACTGTTTATATACAGTAAAACTGGTTTGTGCATAAAGATACAGCACTTTTTAAATGTGAATAAATTTCATCAACACAGTATAGTATTTAGCTGCAAACTAATAATCTAGGTAATATGCATAATTTGGAGGCTAAACAGACTTGATGTGCAAAGGCAAGAGACAGACGTGACGCAAAGCAACAAGAGGCTACGAGCATGACAATAATCAACAAAATGTACGATTATCATCAAATACACACCTTTGTACAATACAAAAATAATAAACGAACAAGTATAGACGTCTGAAGGATAAACAAATATGCACAAGTTTTTGCAAACCAATGCTATGATGAGCCTAGATAATTAACTAACAAACGTAAACTGGATAACCAGATGTCAGACAATTAGAGAACGAGTAAGGTAGACTAATAAGTTGAATAACTCACAAATGTAAAACCAAAACCATCCACAAATTTGACATATATAGTGAAACTTAAAAAAAATTTCATTCATTCTTTTGGAAAGCCATGTAGACCCAACGAAACATTTTTTTATATGGGTACATTGATTAAACATATTTGACAAAATACCTCACCAAAAAGTACTCACTAATCAATTTTCTGTCTGATTTAATAGGCCTGTGTTTCTTTCTTCGGAATAATTACCGTCCTCCCTTTTTTCTATCTACTGATTTGGGCCTGATGTATTGTTCTGCATTGAAGCCAACATAAAGTTTTAATTTTATTCACAATCTTAACTCAATGGTAGGAATTCATGAATGTGTAATCTAAGAAATAAGAGTATTTTCTTATTCTATGGCATGCAATCTAATACATTTTAGTAAGTTTCAAATAGCTACACTTCACCATACATTCTGGGTGCGAAGATAATTTTCGCCTGAGGCTGTTGCTGTCTGCTTGATCTAATTCACCAATAAATGTCGTATTTTTTATTAATAATTGCCTATGTGCTTGTAATTTACCAGTGGATTCTTTACTAAGTTTATTTTTTTACCCCCTTTTTATATGTTCGTTCATCTATCTAACATTTATATTTATATGAACTCATCATAACCTTCGCTCGAAGTTCGTCTGTGCTTAAAAGTATAACGGTTCGTAATTAACTGTTTTGTATGATGTATTTCTAATTCTCGAGCAATAAAATATTAGTGGCAATGACTGATTCAAATTTAACTTTTGTCATTATCTGAGTAAAATTGCGTTGTTTTACATGCCTCGGTTATTATCGAATGGGTTCGTGAATATTAATTCAAAATAGCTTTGCTCAAGCAGTAATTTAGAAAATGCAGTTGATTCACATTTAATGACTTTTTAGTAGTTAAGACTGCACACTGAACAAAAGTTGTACAAATCTTATCTTCAGTAGCTCTATAGATACTACATCATTCACTCATGTATTTCCCTAACCTTAAGAATTTCGTTGTTACAATGAATATCAATAATATTTTATTTACATTTAAAATCATCTTCATACGTAGTGGAAATAGAGATAGATATTTTATTTTTCTTCATAATCAATTCTAGCTAGAGGTTCTCTAAATAATGAATCAATTTAATCATTGTATTTAAACGAGGATCATGTTTAAGAGCTCTACCATTCGCATTGAAATAAAACAAAATTTAACATTAAAACTTGTTGTAATAATTTTATACTTTAAAAAAATTAATAAACAATGTATTTGGTATCTTATAAACCATTTGCTTCTCGATGCGATATTAACGATTATTGATCTGGAATGCATTTTAGTTATAATTAATTTATAAATATCGATTTAAAAATATACCGCGAGACAGGCAGTAGTTTAAATACCTGATCCTTATTGTTCGAAACAAGGTTTTTACGTTAAATGTCCGCATTTTGATAGCAAATATGTGGGCTAATTGTCACAGATAAACTCATGACATAAAACTGTTTACAAATATAAAGTCAAGTGTAAAATTTCATTTCAAATGTTTATACTTACAATTAATTGTCTAAATAATAACTGAGTTTTCACCAGATAAACATGCGTTCTGTATTTATGACCGCGGGGGTCTACCACAATAAAATATTCAGCTTAATGTAAGCGCCATCATTTATTATAACTACCTATTTATAAGTTCTGTTATTCTTTTACCTATTCTTGATTATTTGAACTTTGCAGGATTTTGCGAATTGTGCATCTACATGAATGCTCCTCCTACCTAACCATTAATATTACTGCAAAATAATTATTTAAAAAAAGTAAGAGTAAAGCAATGAGTCTGACACCTGATAAGTCAAATTGTATTATACCATTGTAATTTCACTCAAACAAACGTACATGTGCATATAATTATTTTAAGATATGTGATTCGCAGTTTTAAAACATGTTAAACACACTTACCTAGTGAAAGACCAGTAATTATTATGCGTGAACTGAAATTGTAATTAGATTAGTATTGCTTAATTCCGCATATTTATGGACAAGCTGACACACACACACACGTACATAACACATGTTTTTCTAGTAAAAATTCAGTTAGTGCTACGAGATCTGCCGGTAAGTATAAATAACGGCGTTTGAACGAAAGTTTGTACTTTACTTAATACTGGTCCGTTATATGGTGTCAAAACCTAATCGTTAGCAAAGGGGCCTGAAATACTTCATCGGGATTTTCAGTGGGAAGCTATAGGCAATGGATTTAAAGGACATGGTTTCGCACTATGTGGACCAGATAATTCACCAGTTCATGTCGCGAAAATAATTTTTCTAAACAATATCTGAATCATATCATATGTCATTTAAAATTTTGTGGGGTATACAACACGCATTTTTAAAGAAAAGCTATTTTTTCCGTTAAGAAATTATTAAGCGATATGCTAAATTTAAGACTAATAGGGTTGCAATTCTCCAATGACTATTTCTCTTCAAGATACAATTTATCGATGACAAATCCTACTTGGAATATATTCATTGAAACGATAATATCATAAATAAGATGCAAAATGACTTTTATTTCTGCTCACTAAGGAATTGCGCACAAGCGTAACGATGCAAGGCATACTTTTTCTGATTTATTTGCATCCCGTAGTTCACTGAGCCATGCATAAATTCAAACGAACTTAAGCACGTCAAGTTTTCCCACTGTTAGATTCTAAACGACTTCATGAACAAACTTTGCCTAATAGTCACAATTTAACAGATGCTTTCGTCAGACGTTTGCAAATAAATCTGTTTCTTCGTTATTAAATGGAATTGTTTCGTAGGGTAACGTAATTGGAGTTTAGAATTAAGTTTACTTTTCACGAGATTAATGTTCTAACTCTGTTTCAGCACTTGCCAGATAAATTTTCATGACGCTCTCAAATAAGGTTCATCGAAAATGCGTTGGCGTTTCTATTAAGTATTGAATAAGTGACAAAATATTAGACATCGCGTGTATAGAACAGTTTGGGTCTAAAATGGTGCTTCTTATTATTAGCTTACATCATTCAGCTAAATGTTTCTTAAACCAACTGTGAACGGAAGTAATTTTTTTTCCAGTGTTTCAGACACTAGCCGCAATAAATAACAATCGGTTCAACCACAGTAGCATAGAAAAATGGCCGCAGTTACGATTAAATAAACACAGTAGATTTTGTGCTTAAATAAACTAAGAAAATGTTTCAGTATTTCATAATAATGTACAATATACGGGTGCGGAAAGGCAAATAATTCTCGAGCTCTTAGTAAAACCGATGCGCTATGTTGATCCTAAAATGCTATGTGGACATATTTTTCGTGAATATAATCAAATTTATTATGATGTTTATGCGGTTTTCAAGATTGAATATTTGGTTTCTATTAAACAGTAATGGAGCAACTTTGAAACGTCTTTTACCAAATCTTTCAGCACACCGGAGAGACAAATTAGCAACGAAGACGACCGAATGTACTTTCCATTAGATACAATAAACGTGACCGCCTTGAGTGTGGAGCGATCAGCTCTTTGCCTTGCAACAAGGCGCTCTCGTACTACAAATATTTTTGAACAAAAAATAAACTTGAAATAATAAATAAGAAACTTTAAAAAAAAGTATTCTAACTGTTTATTCATTGTGTAAAGCACATCGTCTTAAGATCGCTAAACAATTATGAGCGGTCCTTACCGCACACTGGTTACTGCTTTATGCCGGTTTCTGGCCTCAATTAACCACCTAAGAGACGCGGTTTACAAATTAACGAGATAATCTATTATATTAAGCACACTTAAATTGACTAATTATTAGTATAAGAATTAATCTACAGAACAAATTAGCTGGATAAACGGCAAGTGTAAAACATAAATAATGTTATGGTATTCAGGGCGGCAGAAATTTTTCATTACAGATTATAAATAGTTTATTTAACAATAGTATTTGCCTTCCATCTATTATTAAGTTAAATGATTCGTTTTTTGGTATCAGAAACAATTCTTATCGTTTTATTTTCAGCGGCGTTTATACATATTTCAGACTATTAGGTGAATATTTATATCACGTGAGATTTAGTTGTAACAGAAATACAATACTTTACTGGTGGTTCGATATTTTTTCTTCGTGTTATTTACGTGGTTTATTCCCATAAGACTACGAAGACGTGTTTACTGTATCGCATAATGACATCTTTAGTGAACAAAAATGATATATTTTTAAATTCCACACAAAAGTAATATTAAACACATCCCCCCGGTTAAAAAAAATTTATCGTAACAGTTTGAATTTCGTCACAATTTCGAGCTACATGTTTAAAACAATGTACCTGTTATTAAAGCCAAACCAATATATTTATATACAAAAACAAAATCTAAACCTCAGAGTTATCACAACTTTTGTTTAAGCAGATTGGATATCATCCTAATCCAATATGAAATATGTGCTACTCGTTATGCAATGGCAAATACGAGGAATACACGATAAAAATGTTTTAAAAATATTTAACAATTTATAAAGTATTGCATTATGTATTTCATCATTTCACCTACTAAATAAACAAGATGTGATTTGCTTTCACATATTAAACCAGATAATTGAAAACGGTTACCATTACTTTCACGCAAAAGGTCAATTTTATACGGTAAATGTTAATGTAGCTAAGTTTGTACGTCAATAACTGAAATCTGCATTAGACCCATTTTCAATTCGATGAAGTGGAATTCAGACATGCTTGGTAAAATATGCAGCTCTGCATCAAAAATGGTAATAATTTATAGGAAACTTGTAGCGTAATTTATGACGTGCTTCATTAACAAGCCAACATACATATATATTTAAAAAAATGCGAAGCAAATACGTAATATAGTAAAAAAATTTAATTATTCTGCAAGATATACCTAATTTAATTCTAAAGTGTGAAATATTTTCTGCATCATAAGTACTTTTGGCACGTTATATTTGTTAATTTATCTATCCAGACACAAAAGTAGGTTCTATGTTGCATGACTGGTTTCATTTAATGTGATGGGTGTTTAAATTATTATCAGAAAATTGATTTAAATAAATATTATCACTAACCGCGCACTCAATGAATGTTAAAATTTTCATGTTCTTGCAATAAATATTTGACCTTAAAGCAAGTCCTGATAAATATTATTTTGAGGCCTCAATAACATTTTTCAAAATGCGATAGGTCGAAAAGCACTTGTTTTTAAATTTTTAACTGGTCGGCATAATTATTTCGATAGACATTTAATATTATGCTATCTTATTTAAAGGGGAAATGACTTATTCTCTTTCGTTAATTGGCGGCATAGACATTTGTGTTACCTTATATGATATGTACTGATTTGTCTAATTGAATTTGAATTGAATTGAAACATGTCCAATTCCCGATTTCTTCACATATCTCGTTTGCATGTGGGAAACTTATATTTACAGCCTCAATGTTTAATATAATACACGCAGTCGTAGTCTAGAAAATAACAGAGAAAGAAAACACAGTACAAAATACGAAAAACTCCTGCCAATCGAAGGGTTAAATATTCATTAAGGCAGCAACGATCAGTTAAAAAAATTCGACAAAATTTTGAGAAATCTGCTCAAAATTTCTTACAAATAGCAACATCTATTACTATTATGTATTAAATATTGCGCACAGAGTAAAAACTTTGTGGAATGCGGACCAAATGGATATACCAAGTTCAGTCTGAAAAAGGAATGGTCTTTTATAAACGTGTTTTTGTGTTTAATTGTGGCTTATATGCATGAGCAGGTAATACGCGCTTTTCATACTATACATTTGGTCTAGAAATCTGTGGCAATCGAAAGGGAAAATTTCCGATATGAATGTGTACACAAGCAGTAATGGAATTAAATTCATATAAAGCCATAAGGAATGCGATTTCAATGGCAAATGATGAGTTGCCCGTAAGCACAATTCGCATCTCTACATAAAAGAAAATTTCTTGTTCATGCCAATTTCGGAGCATGTTTCTGGACCTATTTCATCAAAATTGTTACTATTTGCATTATACAAGAATGCATATGCGTATAAGAATTTTTCCGTCCACCCGTCCCAGATTTCAGGACCAAGCATATAATGAGAACAGGGCATGTTACCGACTCTTACCGGTGAGTCACCAGTAAGCACGAATAGTATGTACATATGTGTTTCTAGATTGGATTCATGCTGATTTTGGAATATCTTTTATGTCTAATTTTATCTAATTTATTACAAGGTACACAAAATCTTATTCGAAATGTCATAAATATTAGTTTTCTGTAACATAGAAATGTAATTATTTAGACTTGTTATTTTCGAGGAAAATAATTTTCAAATATTAAGATTAACTATACTACACTTTAATAGTGAATGCAACTGAATTTCACAAATTTGCCACATTTATTTCTTATCAAGGTAGAACACTTTGATTCAATTAACATAAAAATGATTTAACTATTATGGGACCTGGGGAGTAAAGTGTCAACGTTTTGTTTTTCCCGATGATAGATACAGACGGTAACAGTAGGAAAA
>JAQBSW010012890.1:0-15453 GCA_029291075.1 Eudiplozoon nipponicum
TTTTTAAAGCTCTCGTCTTTTTATTGTTTATTCTCAGCCCTAGTGTAATCAAATATCTACTCAAATCATACAAATCTAATGTCACATTATTTTTGGAGAATTCGACATTTTTTGGATCAATTGGAAAGATTATTTTTAAATCATCAGCGAATTTGCAAACTCGACCGTTAAGGATCTTAGTTTCCAAATGTGCAAATACGATTTTAAATAAAATTGGCCCCAAACTTGATCCCTGTGGAATTCCACTTGTTACTCTTTTCGATTTTGATATCAAATCGTTTACTTGAATACTCATTCTTCGATTATATAAATAGTATTTAAGTAATCTAAAAATATTCGGATCAATATTCAATAAACTAATCGCATTCAAAATAGCATCAAAAGATATAGAGTCAAAAGCTTTTGAGATATCTATAAATACAATTAATGCATCTAACTTATTCTCATCTAATGTAATTACATGTTTCCACATAGAAAGCATATTAGTAGTTATCGATCTACCTTTCGTAAAGCCATGTTGACATAAATCAAAATCAGCCGGCAACATACGTTCTAAATGATCTAGTATCAATCGTTCTATTATCTTCAAAAACGAAGGGATAATAGAGATTAATCTATAATCACTAGCGCACGTTAGCTTACTTACTTTTGGTAACGGCTTAGCTACTATCGTTAGTATATCGATTGGTAATTTCCCATTCTTCAAAATTCTATTTATAAAGTTGCAGAGCGCATTCATAAAAGTTAAGGGTAATTGAAGCAGGTTATCAATCGAAATACCAAGGTGATCTTTTTGTTTTTTGATTTTATTTTTAACATTAATTTTATCAATGCATCACTGTCAATAACAAGTCCTGGTTCCTGGTCTCCCAAAGGATCAGGTAGTTCCATGAAATTTCTTTCATTCTGTGGATTACATATCAAATTGCCAAATACTTCATCCAATTCACAGAGAAATTCATACTCAGTTTTATCCACAGGTAATATAAGCTTTAACTTTTCCTTATATTTACTGTAATCTGTGAGGAGTTTGTATCCTAGTCTAGGATTACTCTTCATTTTGGCCAAAATAATTCGTTCTGATCTTTGACGGATTATCAGCTGTGATGAACTAATTTCTTTATCAATCAAATCTAACCTCATTTGTTTAATACTATTGATAAGACTACACTTCATTATATTATCTCGTTTAATTCTTTAGTTTACATAATTTCCTATTGATTCGTTTCGGTATAATATCCGTAAACGTAGATGCCTGAAATATAACAGATAATAACGATGAAACAGAAGAAACAAATTCGTCAGTGTTCATGATATAAAAACTTTCATAATCAATCAGTATGCTTAACTTTCTAAAAAGATTTCAGTTAACTCTGGAGCATTGCACGTGTGCATTTTCAAAATTACGTTTCTGTGTTTTGCTACTCAAGATGTTCCATTGTAAAATAATTTGTTTGTGATACAATTTTTTGAAATAGTTTACAACATCATAACTGTGTGATTTCATCGTTTCAATTTCTAAGTATACATGATGTAAGCATTGCGAACCTATAATTGATTCCTTTATAATGTGCTTGAGATCATGATTAGAAAAAATGATTATTTCGCTGTCTTGTAACATATAAAAATCACCTACCACCACACTATAGTCATGACAGTCAAAAATAGATTGAAAAGAATTGGTAAATGTTTGATCATCATATGAAGTAGCATACGGCGGTCTGTAAACCGTGGTTAAGTTCGGTTTATCTATTTGTGTAGGTTAAAAAATAATGATAGCATTATCTTCACTAGTATGTTAAATTTTCGCAATTAATACAGATTCAATATAAATGGGTACTCCTCCACCTCTTTTATTCAGCGATCTGTTTATATAAATAAGGAATTGTGAGGAATATAAAATTCGTGGTTTTCAATGTCCTTGTTAAGCCAAGTTTCAGAGAATATTATTAAATCAAAATCGTTAATTATTATAAAATTACAGAGCAAAAAGTTTTTGTTCTTAACACTTCGAAAGTTGGCATAAAATAAATCCTGAATGAATTTATGATTATTATAGTAGCACAATAATTAAGCATTGACCCCATGGCTTCAACGCCATCATATTATAGCCTCTAGACAGAAATGAATGACTATTTATTCATTACATGCATGTAATGTTTAATAAATATAAAATGCGACAAAAAATTCATTTGTATCGGCGTTAATGTTTTACATAAAAATGTATCATTTTTTAAATAAAATATTGATATGAAACTATTTACGGAAAAATCCATGTAAATCGTTGTTTCAATTTATGACATTTTTGGTGTAAGTATGTTTCCCTAATTAATTGTGTCGAGAAGTAATTAAAAAATAATTTAAATTATTTCTCATATTTTGAAATGATTAGACTAGAATGAATCCGTTTCCTTTTTATTTTGTGCAAGCCGTGCTTTCTACTCAAAATAAAAATTTTACGTTTTATTTCAGGTCAGAAAGTTGGACAAACGAACAGGCTAGAATATCTTTTCTGAACATATTCAACTTATTCCGAACCAAAGTTTTGTGGCTATATATATTGATTTTGTGTATAATGAATCATTCTTCTTAGTTAAGCTTTATATATTGCGACTAAAACGCTAGTAATTCAACCAAATTTAATAAAATTTACTTATGATTGGAAGATATATACGTACAGTATGGAGGTCATATTTTGAAAATACGAGTCCGCTATAGGACAACTAATATGTCTGAAGTTTCAGCCACATTAGACCATAACAATTAAGGCCATAATTTTTATGAAGCCGCTGTGGCATCACACAGTTATGCCAGTTGATTTTTATCTACCGGAGAAAAATAATTATATCTTAAAACAAGTGGAACACAATCATTTGATCATTAACATTTAACGAATATTGCGGAATGATTTGTTTTCTAAATACATCGGTTTAAATTCTATCTCATGTTAGCGAATTTCACAGTTTCTGATTCGGTCACATTTGTGATAATGGAAGTTATTAACACGTTCTTTTTTACTTTTTAAGGAGTTTCGAATTGACATAAGTTAATGCTCTCCCAAGGGAAATGTAAAAGTGAATAACTCGCAATAATTCAAACCAGGAATGTGACAATATTTCAGGAATGTGTTTATGCATCAGAGGAACACAGCCAGGAATTCATGAAATATAAAAGTGATTTGTGCAGGGGCTGTTTTGCATAGTGATTTCGCCAAATAATTAAAGACGGAGAATCTAATGAGGGATTCATTTTATAAACCCCTTTTATTTTTTAAAGTATACTTACAGGTTTTGCATTTAGTTAATAAAATCAATCTGCTTTGGAAACGTAAATGCAGTACCACCTTAGTAATTAGTATTTGTTTATTTGCTGCGGAAGCCAGTAACTCGTTCGCAAATTATATATGTTTTTAGATTGACAATCAAATACAAATTTATAAAAATTCTAAACGCAGCTCAGACTTAGTTTTTGTGTTCCCTGCGGGAAAGAAAATAGTTCATCTTTGAAAAACAGTTTTTATAAGGAGGCAGTTGTTGCTTAAACGATATATAACGCACAGTCGTATTGGGTGGTAGATTTTCTTGGCTGAGAAGCGAATCAGAAATTAATTTTACGAGGATTCCACTGTAATTTTCTTTAGAACACATGATTCAATGAGGCTACAGGCTATGCGATTGGAATATTACAAACTTTGGAATTAGTTGCACCCGGGATATCTTGTTAAGACCATCAAGCAAAGGCCTAAACTGTGGAGTAGATTTAGCCGCGTCAGGCAACGTAACAGTAATCGCTGCAGTTTAAAAGAGGAAGTGGTATGGCATTTATAGAGCTCTAAATACCTGGGTTACTCATCAATTTTATAGCGCACATAATCAGCATTAGCCGCCCGATTTATAATCGCCAACTTATTTTAAATTTTTTTTGCTAGGTACAATATGAAAAGGAAGCTATTCTTATTAGTGTAAATGCATGTATTCTGTGTTATTAAATTTAAAAACTTGAGTGGATTATACGATAAAGATAAAATGTTTGTGGCTGGGTTCTGCTAGAAGAAATCAATTGAATAGAATATGTGCGGATTCGCAAACGCATATCACCTTATCCTACCGCGTAATAATTTAAAGCAAAATCTACGATGTAAAATGCGTTAGAATATTCAAGGTCATCGTAAAACGAATTTTTTTCACAGCAGAAAAATTGCAACAGATAGCCTTGAATCCCCTGGATGCAACTTCAACAGTTTACACAGGTTATGGAAAAATGATTCGTTTACGAAAACACTGATATATTCAGAAGTAACTACGTATTTTCCATAAAATTATACTAGAAAAACTTAGGAATGATAACATCGGGAAATGCTTATCGTCGAATAAGCTTGCAATATACGATAGGTAGAATTTACATCGTGAAACCCAATCAATGTTAACGCTTCATGCTTTGCTTGAATGCTCCCGGTCTTAAGATTGTCAATTATATTAAAATTGTCTATAGTAAAATTATTTAATTATGCCATATTCCACTGTGCATATCAAGCCCTTTATTATTTGAAGGAAAACCGACACGAGGATTTCTGCAAAATTTACGCGTGCAACTTGTCACATGTAAGTCAAATTTGTGTTATCTTCGTAATTATATTGACCAACCTTACTTTAACAAAACATATGGAAGGTTAATAAATCCTATAAAGCACAAGACAATTTCCAAAGACAAGACGAGAAAATGTATATTTCAAAGTGGTATTGATTTTTATTGAAGTTTAGTGCTCAGAAATCCCGAATATATTTTTCAAACTATTGATAAATCTATCAGCAAATCTATCTGCTTCTGATGAACATAATTACACTACGGTTTATTATTTTTGTAGCCCAGTTAAATATTTCAAAAATAGATCTTGTGTAAAAAGTTATTCACGGATTAATAATATAAAATTCAATAAAAGGTTTGCATAAATATTCTTTATTGGTGCATTTGCGGTTACTCGTAAGACATTCATAATTAAATTGATTTTAGGAAAAAGTCTATTCCTGTTAACATAGCGTTAACCTTTGCTTCATCTGATAGAGGCGCCAAAACGTCGTACTGTCGAAGAACATCTCATTGTACTGTATAATTGTGAATAAAAATATAATTTATTGGAACATCAAGGTGCTAAATTTTTGCTTCATCTTTCGCTCTAAAACTGACCGATTAAATACAAAACGTTGCCGGGTACAGCTAATTTAAAATAATTTTACAAATAAAATAATAAATGCACAAAATCGGTTAAGATAAAATCCAATGTTATCTATAAATATTTAAAATCTTGGATTAAAATTAAACAAAACGGCGCTAAATATTATATATTCTTAATAATAGTCGTTCGTAAAACACACGACATATTTTTATATTAAGCATTTTGCATATTTCAAAACGTAGAAGTTTCAAAGTGGCATTATTGTGTGAAATCCATTAAATTTCTGTAGACATTTTTCGATCTAGTCTCAAACAGAGAAATTTTTGGCCTACCAACATGTGTTTTTTAGCTTAAAATATAAAAGTTTATAATTCAGATTTTTTGAAATATTTAAAGATAAATTCTGTGTCTACTTTTTTATTCATAAAAATCAAAGAAGATTTTTATAAAATATTTTCGTTTTCTTAAGTTTTGAATGAATAATTAATTGGTTAACAATAATAATTACGAAATTTGATATTTAATACCAGTTTTCTATTGGAACATACAGATAAAAAGAATTTGAAAAACAGAAAAATTATTCGTGTTTTGAACGATGTCTTACTGTTTTGTGTGCGTCGGTGTGACTGCTGTTAAAACCATAAAGGTAGATTAAAGAAATATTTTTTAATAAATTGCGCTTTACACAAATTTAAGCGAGCGTAAACCATTATTTGTGTTATAGAATTTATTTTCCATTATATATTTGAAAGTTGCAACATTGATATCAATTGAAGAAAATACATTCTACCTTTTATTCGTCACCCTAAATTGAGGTGTATATTTTTATTCAATGTATATTTCATTTGAAATTTCAATTATATATATATATATATATATATATATATATATGTCTCTATATATATATATATATATATATATAACAACATAGCAGCGACAGTTTGGGGTACGAGTACACACTATCTCGTTCTCCAACTCAAAAAGATATTTCAATTATCCGTTTATCATCGACAAAACGACACGAAACATCATTGGACGTAATTTTCTCGAACACTTTAACCTGACCATTCGTCCAAGAACACGAGAGATAAGTACTGCAGACAATCAGTTGCTTACATCAGCGTTAAAACATACGACTTGCGCCGAAGCAGTCTCATCCATACAGCTTATTCCTTCAGTTCCTCATGTACCACAACTGGACGAGGTTCTGAAACGTCATGAAGAAATTTTCAAACCTATTTCCTTCATGCCCGATCTCAAGAGGAAGCGTGCCATCACAGCCCACCGTATCATCCTGTCGAAACCACTTCCTCATCCTCCACGAGCACGTCCATTGGCACCACACAAACATAAGGCTGCCGAGCAAGAATTCGCCACGCTACGTCAACAAGGCATCTGTACACGATCCAGCTCACCTTTTGCGTCGCCTGTGGTAGTAGTACCAAAGAGTGAACCAGAGACATTCAGAGTGTGCGGGGATTATCGTATTCTCAATTCTTGCACACAGTCTGATTCGTACATCCTGCCAAATCCGGCCGACCTACTCCGATCTGCTATCGGTCATGCTGTGTATTCGAAACTTGACTTAGTAAAAGCATACTATCAAGTACCGATGGACAAAGACTCAGTAGCATATATTGCACTCAGATTCACCGGAGGTGGCACGCACGAATATCACTATATGCCGTTTGGTCTCAAAAATGCCTCGCAAACATTCCAACGCATTATGGACCAAATACTAGATGGTCTACCATTTGTAATTCCATATCTAGACGACATCCTGGTATTCTCCAACTCAATGACCGACCATATACAACATTTTGAGATCCTGCTCACACATTTAGAAGACTATGGCCTCCGACTTCATGGCAATAAATGCGTCTTTGCACAGAAATCAATTGAATTCCTTGGTCATCAAATTTCCGAAGAAGGCATGACACCTGTACCCAGTAAGGTTCGTGCTATTCAAGATCTACAGCCTCCAACCACCGTTCGGGCATTACGACGATTCTTGGACAAGATGAACTACTATTCTCGATTTGTACCCTGCCTTGCCAAGATTCTGGCACCTCTTCACAAATATCTCGTGCCAGAAAGCCGTTTCGTCAAGAAATCACAACCGATTCAGCTCAACGTGGACGACATGCAGGCTTACGAGGATGCCAAAAGGGCCCTATGCAAAGCGACCATGTTACATTCCCCGGATTGGTCTCAACCTTTTGAATTGATAACGGACGCATCCGACGTTGCCATAGGCGCAGTACTTCAACAATCCATCAATGGAATACACCAGCCTATCGCTTTCTATTCGCAAAAACTACAACCTTGCGAGACGCGATATGATACGTTAGGAAAAGAATTACTTGCAATCTACCGGTCGATCCTACACTTCCACACCTATCTGGATGGCAGAAAGTTCAAATTCTACACTGACCATCTTCCGCTACTTCCGATGCTGAGAGGAAAGAAAGAATATTTATATTCACGACGTGTCAACTCGCAACTTACACGAATACACGAGTATGAATATGAAGTCACTCATGTTAAAGGATCAGAAAATTTGGTCGCAGACTCCCTAAGCCGTCCTGCAGATCTTTGTGCCTCAATATTGTATCCTTCACATATAAGCATTCAGGAATTGCAAGCAGCTCAGCAAGATGATCTATCACTTCGGACATTTGATGTCAATCGACTGAAAATCACTTGATTACGACGGAACCCTAATGCAGTGCGAAATAACTGACGTGGGCCCTCGGCCGTTTATACCTGAAAAACTCCGTCACAAGATCTTCGAAGTCTACCATTCATTGAGCCATCCATCTGGCGAAGCATCAGTAGAAATTCTATCCAGAACGTATTTTTGGCCTGGCATGCGACGAGATATCAAGATGTAGTCAAAACAATGTCTAGAATGTCAGAAATGCAAAGTGACGAGACACACCAAAACGGCGCCATAAATCATTCAAGTGCCCAAAGTCCGATTTACGCACATACACGTTGATCTGGTAACCTTACCTGCCGTGAACAACATGCGATATCTACTGTCAATACGGGACCGCACCACTCGATGGTATGAGGCCATACCACTTCCAGACATGAAACAAGAAACTGTCAGTTATGCTCTAGAGCTCAATTGGTTTGCTCGGTTCGGTGCTCCAGCTGAAGTGACAACCGATCGTGGCGTACAATTTCTCGGAGAGGAGTTCACAGCCCTACTGCAATACTACGGTGTCAAACACTCCGTGACCGCGTCTCGTAACCCGAGAGCAAATGGTTTCGTTGAAAGGCCACACCGAGAACTGAAAGCGGCGCTCAAGGCTAGCCTAGAAGAAAATTGGCTTGCGGCTCTACCGAAAGTACTCCTATCAATGCGTAGAAGACCTCGTGAGCCGATCAAATGTAGCTCCGCTGAAATGGTATTTGGCGAGTATCTACGGCTGCCTGGCAAACTAGTCCAATCACGCTCTGAAACTGCATTAACGATGAAAGATCCGACATTTCTGTTTCCACTTCCTAGTTTTCAACAATATAACGCTCAGAATCGGCCGATCTAACCTACACGCCAACATCATGGCCCAATCTATAAACGCAAAATTTTGATAGCTGCAAATGGTTCTTCATCAACAACGATATGGATAAGAGGATTTTAGCCTAACCGAAGCGCATTCCTTATTGTGTGTTAGATCGACGTCAGAATTACATCATTCTGGAGATTAATGGCAAAGCTGAAGCGGTCTCCAAGCACAGACTATCCCCAGCCGACATTGATCCAGATGACCCGCTGTTTCGCGATGTAGACCTATCAGGCGGTGAAGAAACGAGAACGCCACTCCCAGACAGTCTTGCTAACATCGGATTGACGCCCGACGTCCCATCAACAACCGAGCCAACTGAAGCCGTTACGCCGCCGCGAGATATAGAAGAACCAGAATCAGTGTTGTCAGAGCCAAAATCAGTCATTACACGGTACGGCAGAGCAATAACACTTCCTGGAAGGTTAGCCCCCTTCATGGTGTACTAATTTTCAACAGAGTGTACTTTTAGCTCAAGTACAACAGAGTCCAATTTTACAACTATTAACCATGCCAACAATAACTATTTGCGATTTTGAGACAATCTCTTTTAGTCTCAAGCAGTTTTAATCGATATAACTTGAACTGCAATTTTATTTGTAATTAATAGTGTTTTTATAAAAGAAACATAACCGCGCATGAAAAGGAAAAAACACACGGTGGACTATTGTGTCTCAGTGAACTTATTTCGTTTAGTTGCAGAAGTTACGCATCGGATTTACTGTGGTTATCAATCCGAACTTCAGAGAATAATGGATTAATATAATAACCTGAGGATAAAACACTGAATTATATATTTGTGAGTTTTTTTGTCATTGAAGTCGTTATACGGATTATACAAACCATTTTTCTTTATAGCATAAATCATTTTACTATGTTCAGATTATCATGTGTTTTCAATCATTTGATTATGTTCATTCCAATCCAGATATTTGTGTAAGAATAACTTCTTGTGCGCAAAACATTATTCTTCATAAACATAAATCATTTTAACTTTTGTCGTCTAGAAGACGGAAAATTTAGTTTAACTGTGAATAGTTTTTAAGACCTATTTTGCATAAAATCTGTTTTTGCAGCTGACCAACATATATTCAATTTGAACTAACTGTGAATTATATTACTATTTGCAACATTATATCTAATATACGTATGACCAGATGTTTTTGCCTTCTCATATCAACCATCCGAAAAAGATCAGAGACTGATTAGGCGCACAGGTAATAAGAATAGCCATCATTGATATGGAGGACGGGTATAAAATTCACGAAAGACCCCAACAATATAATATGGCCGCTACATCTCATCATAAAAACTGACTTTAATAAGGCAACAACTTTGTTTTGGATTTGCTCCCTTATCTGAAAGTGAAATACGTAAATAAGTAAACATACAATTTGATGACATATAACTTCTGTATTATTAACGTTTCAATAAATATTTGTTTCGAAGTCTAGTCAATACATGTATTTTAGTAATAATTTGACAAATTTTATGGAAAACACAAAATTATTCTTTTCATTATAAATGTCATAGAATACAATTAGTATTTTAAGAAATATGGTTTTATGTTTACGAAGGATTAATTTTTTACAATTCGTAAAGCCTAGAAATGTTTATTTTTTAATAATGAACCATATGAGTAAACAACTAGTGGAAAAAAACTCATTGTATATAAAAATGAATTTCTTCAGATGATTATTTTTGGAGCTATTGATTTACCTTACTTTCGTCACATTTGAAAAAAAATACTAATTATTAAAATTCATATTACACTTTCATTTGACTTGGGTGAGCGAAGTTTGATTGTGATAGGCCAGCTGTGATCTGATGAACGAATGAAATGATTCGTAAGTGACGGGAGAACCACAGCGGAAGAAGGATAGCCAGCAGTAGATGTTCCCGTTAACTCTGGCTGTGAGTGAAGACTCGCTTTGAAAATGTGGATGAAATCTGTTAGAAGGTGTAAGAGAAGGTTAGAGTGACGGAGGCAATCAAATTTTCTAGCTTATGATATGAGAGGTCGGACATAAACATTAATCAATGTGATTAGGAGGGTGGGATTGTTAGTCTTGAAGCAGATTAAACGGCCCGACTTGAAGAACTTGGAGGTAGTATGTTGAAGATGTGTGGAAAGGTTTAGCCGAGTCAATTATCAAGAGGACAAATTAAATCTGAGAGAAAACAGAATGGGTCAGAAGTAAGTCTTATCGGGATTCCATTTAAGACAAATTATGCTAAGCTGCGAGTTTAACGAAGATAACAGCTGAGTGATGAGAGGTAGGGAGGAGTTGGAAGCTGTGGAATTGCTGAATACAACTACCATACCATCTGCATACTTGAACAGCTTGGATGGGCTGTCTTGAACGTGCAATTGAGCGGAGTTCGGTTGAAAAATATAATAAAATACGGAGCGTAATGAAATCCAGATCGAATAATGGCTGAATTCGGGCGACTATTTTAGAATTTTACAGTTGTGTAACGGTGTCGGAGAAAATAACTGATAAGTTTGAGGACTTTGCCGCAAATACCACTCCTTAACAAGGCGCATTCAATTGCCGAGAACGACAGTGAATCAAAGGCCTTGGAAACATCTCGGAGGAGGATAGTGCATTCATGATCTTTAGAGATAGAATAACAGTTATCAAGGACACTGACTAAGTTGATTGAAGAGGAACGGCCATTCTTCGAGACATGCTAATCGTCGAGGAGGCAGAAGTTATCTCGAGAATTGATGAAAGGGTAGATTAAGTTATACAAGGCCCTGTCGAAGATTTTATTTAAAGAAGGGACGATAGTAATAGAGCGGAGATCTTTGAATGAGGTTTTTGACGATTTGCCATTTTTTGGGATTAAAGAGATCGTCGAATTAAGTCATTCCGGGGGAAGATAGTTAGTTTCAAGGCATCGGATGAAAAGATCGGCGAGCAGAGAGAAGAGATTCCCGTCAAGAAGAGCAGTCATCCTTACAGAGACACTGTACTGATTAAATTGATTTTTAGATTTTATGATTTTGATAGTTTGAATGATGGAGGCTGACGAAGTAATGAACCAACGTAGGTACTTAGCGTCTCTGTTGTCGAGCATCTCACCAGGCGGAGTGGTAATGGAAAAGGAGTTTAAAAGATAATTTATATAATTGTCTGCAAAGCTGGCGTCATCTGATTTATTGGACTTTTGCGATAATTGGCGTTGCATGATTGTAAACAATTTACGAGAGTTGGGCTCTGTGCGGATGCGCCTCTTGATGTGTAGCGCTTGTTTTTTGATTTCCTGTTTAATGTGCTCCTTGATACTTCGGAGAGCGAGAACACAAGCAAATGACGTTGCGTAAAATCTAGTACTGCGTGCGAGTTTTTCGCGTGCTTTAAACAAGGCGTTCAAATTGTTGCTCGCGTGAAATGGTTGAATAGATGTAGCGGAAGTAAAGTGGGACGATAAGATGTTATAGACATAAAAACACATGAGGAGAGGTCGTCTGGGAGAATAAGATTACTCCAAATAACTGCGTCACAGAGTCGACTAAACTCTTTCTGATTGGTGAATCTCCTGTAAGTCTGAATGCTCTTTTTAAGGATACAGGATTAACGAGGAATAAGAAAGAAGTACCTGACAGTGGTCGATATTAGGGAAGATCGCCCGAGACTGAGCATTGGTCACGTCCTTGTTGGAGAGGACACAATCACTCGGTTTATACCTCGAGTAGGGTAGTGCACAAATTGACTTTGGAGGTTGTCGGCAAAGATCCAAATCAACGGGTGAGTTTCCGTATTAATATTATGCCAGTTGGTCAAAGGAAGATTGAGGTCACCCTCAACGATGTATTGATCTGAGTGTTGAAAGAAGAAAGTGGAAATTAATTGAGCTCCACGGGTGTCATCTAATATTGAGAGGTTTGAGGGTCTGTAGACAAAGCAAACGGATAAGCTCTAGTCTATAGTCAGCAGTTAAAACGAAAAGAATTATATTCTTATCGAGTTTGATGGAGACAGTCGTTTGAACATAAGAAATGAACGGACATGAGCGGCCAGACCACCCCCACCACCATTATCTTACTTCAAAGGAACGTGTAGCCACTGATGAGGAAAAATCAACGATATGGATGGCAGAGGACAGCCGCAATTGAACAAAAAAGCACATGTCAGGCTCGTTAGAGGATAAGAATGCTCACAATTGTTTGATTTTTGGCAAAAACTATCTACACTAGATAAGAATTGCATCAAGAGATCCGTTAGACCAGGGAGAAGAAGTGGGCTGGTGCTTTCCGCTGACGGCCGGAGCGAGAATTCGGGCTGATAAAGGTTACTTATCGCGTGTTGACAAGAATGGAGTGGTCAGCATAGATCTGGTCTTTATTAGTCTCGGTTTTATCCGGCAGGTGAGGTAGTTAAGAGAAAAGAAAACACAACGGAGGCGAATTGTGTGTGCAAGATGGGTTTCTTGGAAGCAGTGATGTGGGAGTGGGGGCGGGCAAAAACAAAACGGGGGCAGAGTGACGACTGCCCTTGGTTGTATCGGTGAGTTTGGAGGATGAAGTTTTGGCGGAAGAATCGATGGCTCGCGGAAATGGTCTTTCATTTCATGGATTTCAGGACCTCATCACCTGTCGTATTAACGAATTGATTTAGGGTTTTGTTACTGGTCTTGGATAATGGAGGAGGACAGCCGTTGTTGGGGTTCTTTATACCGCGTGGTCGGCTAAGACGACTGGTTACACTGATTTGAAAATTTATGTAATCAAATGTACTCCTCATATGCTAAATAGAATAATTTGTATATATGCACAGAATTAAATAAAAATTAGCCAATACCAGAAATTCTTAATTAATTTATCTGTGCACACTACCGTAAAATTGAAAAAGATCAGCTCGTGTTTATCATTCCAGTTAAAAAAGAACTACAAAATTGCCTATATTTAACAAAATCTTTTTTTAATTTATGTTCTATACATATATAAGACACCGTATGATAATCGTACAAGTGTGAAACTGCTGCGGTAATTCTTTTATAAATTTGTACGTTTTTGTAACCATTTCGCAGTTTTGAAGGGCCCTTACGGGTGCAATACATGATAAGGAGGAAGAATTGAACGGCTAATATTGTAAGCTTCTGTTATTTGGCTCACAAGGTATATATTCTTTAGTTATACGATTGAGGTATTCAGTTCTAAAATATTTTATACTACTTGGGCAGCTTTTCGCCAAAATTAAACATTTTTCTATATTGTTTGCAAAAATTTGACGCGTAAAATATTTATTTTTATGCTTAATTTGGAACCCGACAATAAGAATTGTTCTTCTTTTCCAAATCGTGATATGTATTCATTGTGTTCAATTATGTTATCCCTCATTATCCGTATTTTAAAACCTATTTGATACTATTTTACTTGAATATAAATTGCAATAAAAGCAGCACGCCATGTCAATATTTAAAATTCACTGGTTGATTATTTTTTAATTTTGAAATTGGGTGGGTTTAGAGACTATTGAGCAGAATACTCAAATAGTTGTCTTATCTATTCGTATGTCTTTCTCTAATCTTCCATAATTTATCTAAATCATGAAATCCAAATGGATAACTATCACATAATTTGCTCTCAATTGTCAATTTTGCTACACAAATTTTCAAAAGCTAATTTAATTTTTTATGTATATAGCGATGTTTTCTCTAAAGAATTTTCCCTAATACGCATAGAAATGTTTGCGACTACTATTGGAAATCATTTTATAAGAGATACACTTGAATCGTTTAATAAATTGCTTCAAACTTCTAATTTTGCATGGCTATACATTTATTTATGTAATTTATATTCATTCTTTTAATTTTATTTAAATTCTTGAAAATGTTTTTCGCACCGCAACGCTGACTGCAAAGAGACGTTATTTCACAAAGTAAAAATTATAGTTTTGCAAGTTTATCTTAAATTTACATGTTTATTTGTATACTCCGCATCTTAAAGTGTTCTATTGATGTAAACATAACCAAATATTCTCAGAGACAATCTTGAATTTAGCTCGTTTTACTCTAAAATATATTTTATAGAGCTCATATTAACTGTGGATAAATCTGAGTATGAATTTCTCTGTGAATTGGATGACGTAGTTGTCAATTTTATACATAGTCCATAGAATGAAAGAAATTTCATGGATATACCTGATACTGCGGGTGACTAGGAATCAGGACTTGTTATTGACAGCTTGGTATATTGATAACCTACTTCAATTACCTTTAAATTTTATGAATAAGCTCTGAAGAAAATAGAACGATTGATCATTCAGAGCGTATATTGAGGGTTGATTTTCATAAAGGTCATATGGCTTTACGAAAAATAGATCGACAATTACTAATATGCTTTCTATAAGAAAACATGTAATTACATTAGATGAGAAAAATTTTGATGCCATAATTGTATTTATAGATATCTCAAAATCTTTTGACTCTATATATTTTGATGCTATTTTGAATGCGATTAATTTATTGACTATTGATCCGAATATTTTTAGATTACTTAGATAATATTTATATATATATATATATATATATATATACATATATATATATATATATATATATATATATTAGCATTATCAATTGAAAACCCAAAATGTATAAATATGTATGATTGTATAAGAGATGATTAGTATTCACTAAATAAATGTCCTTTATCCACTTTGTTATTTGTATTTTTCTAATTATAAGAATATATATATA
>JAQBSW010012891.1:0-15453 GCA_029291075.1 Eudiplozoon nipponicum
GATGAGTCGCAAGTAAGCTCGAAAAGCACATCTCCATGAAACCATACCTTTTGTTCATGCCGACTGGACTTATTTGAACCAATTTGGTACGAGGCTCGCAATACCTATAACAGAATTGCATATATATATATATATATATATATATATATATATATATATAGTGGTTATAGGGCGTAATACTTGCCTTTACTGATGAGTCGCAAGTAAGCTCGAAAAGCACATCTCCATGAAACCATACCTTTTGTTCATGCCGACTGGATAATTTGGTGCGGGCTCGCAATACCCTGCCAACCGAGATTTGCATATGCCATATATATATGGCTCAGCAAAACAATACATATCTAAAAAAACTGTTTCATTTTAATCTCGCCGACATTTACTTGTGCGGTGTCAATTTCTAGCACTCGTAGGTCGGCAAAATATTGAATCCTTTACATTTCCAGGTGCACCGATTTAATTTGGTCTTGATTGATGGGTTACCCTATTGTCCATTTAATCGAGGCCAAATATAATCGGCGCGCCTGCACAAATGTAAAGGATTCAAGATTTTGCCGACCTACGAGTGCTAGCAATTGACACCGCACAAGAAAACGGCGGCGAGAATACAAACAAGAAGGACAGCACTGCGCATTTTACATCAACATTTAGGCTGCTTATTTGTAATTAGTACACCAATTAACACAAAAACAATACTTACTTTGGGTTCGGAGCTGACAACCTCAACGGCGCGTTAAGCATGAGATCTTCAAAGCTTGCCATGCGGGTTCGCGGATCCTCGGCAAACTAGACGCGCGTCACAAGTCAGGATAAATATAAACAGAATTACATATTGTGATATTCTGTATTATTATCATTATCATTATCATTATCATCATCATCATCATCATCATCACCATCATCATCGTCGACCTCGGAAACAAAAACATTACAGAAAATTAATAAAAAAACAAATGCTTTGCGGCCACACAAAAATGAAGGTAGTAGTAATCTCTGAGCCGTAAATGGAGGCTATGTCGTAAATTCCTAACAGAAAATGATGCAGCTAGACGCCTGTGTTTTTCCCGACGCTTGTTGAACCAGCACCGGTTGCTCTATCAACCTAAAGCGAACCCGTCCTGATTGCCTATCTTGCACACTACAGACCCAGTACAGGCCCAGTGACGGCTTTCATTAATAGGATTTAGAAACTGAGGCTGTATACGTTATTATCGTAATATGCAGCCCCATCAAACACCTTACAAGTTAATCCAATAAACGGTGTATAGAAGGGCGCAAAAGGAAGGTACAAATAGCTTCTAAGCGACCATTTTTCTCTCTACACAAAACTAGGTTAGACAAATCACTGAAATAAAAGTAAACATGCCATATAACAAAAGAACAAAGTTGAAATAGTATAATTTAATGCACAGTTTTACCGCTTATATCTTGGACGGTCAACACAAATGCAACGGAATAGTGCCTCTGACAACTCCAACATTTATATAATTAAACGAACATTGGTTGCGCGGGTGGTGATAACAATTATTATAATCAAGGTTGCGGTCTTGATATAAACACCTGACCCATTAATTACTTACATATGTCAGTATAAACTAAGAATTGTATAGTGTAGAAAGGCAATTCATCCAGTAGACCGGTTTCGTCCTTATTGGGAACTCATCAAGTACTGGCCAGAATTTGCCGCCGACAGGATACGAACCTTGGCACGTCTGCTTCGGAATCTGGTGCTCTAACCACTGAGCTATCCTGCCGCACACTACAGTACACACATATTTCAGTTATATACTAACTAATGTAACTTGGTTAGTCAATTTTTCCTTTAGGTGGAGCTCATATGGCATCCATTTAGACCCAAAGTTTCAACTAACCATGCCCAATCTGTCATTACTGAACAGACACCACATTACATGGGGAAGTGGTATTGAAATGAACATTTATATAATTAAGCGAACATTGGTTGCGCGGGTGGTGATAACAATTATTATAATCAAGGTTGCGGTCTTGATATAAACACCTGACCCATTAATTACTTACATATGTCAGTATAAACTAAGAATTGTATAGTGTAGAAAAGGCAATTCATCCAGTAGACCGGTTTCGTCCTTATTGGGAACTCATCAAGTACTGGCCAGAATTTGCCGCGGACAGGATACGAACCTGGGCACGTCTGCTTCGGAATCTGGTGCTCTAACCACTGAGCTATCCTGCCGCACACTACACTACACACAATTTTCAGTTATATACTAACTAATGTAACTTAGTCAGTGTATAACTGCAAATTGTGTGTAGCCTACGGCTTATGGTCTCAGTGGTTAGAGCAACAGATTCCGAAGCAGACACGCCGAAGTTCGAGTCCTGTCCGCGGCCTACCGTTCTATTGGATGAATTGCCTTTTCTACACTATACAGCACTTAGGTTAATAACGACAAATGTATATACATAATGGTACAGGTGTTTACATAAAGATCACAACCTTGAGTTAAATAAGTCTTACTTACTTGCTTTCCGTTTTATTTTCGTATAGTCAAATGGTAATGAAGCGTTTGTGATGAACACGATGATGCATTAATGTATGAACGTGTGCTAAAAACACGCCCACGTGTGTTAAAAGCACACCAACAACGAACTGTGATTCGTGCGCATAAAAAATTGAATAGCGACAGGCGTCAAATTCCTTAAACTTTAACTTTTGCCAGGCTTTCTTTGTAGTAAAATCATAAATTGCTGCAAACAGCATCAATCATGCGCAAACAAATTTAAAAACATTTTTTAGAAAAAAAAATCCAAAAAAAGCCAACTTCGTATTTCAAACGCCACTGTTTCTAATTTGTATAAGTGATGAACAAAAACAAACAAACAAACAAACGACGAGGTGATCGCCGAATCAGTAGGTCTCGAAGGCAGCAATAGCTAGTTCTCAGCAACGTTAAGCATTTATTTCCAGGTGTGAGTTTATAAGGCACATTATACATAGCACCAAAGCACTTTATCGCCATCGTTTTAACTAATTTATTGCAGATAAAAGACAGGAAGTAATTTTTTTAAATAGAAAAAACGCCCCAAAAGCCGAAAAAAAACCCAATATATTGGTTTGGAATGTTTGAATTGTTGACACATAACCAAACGCCGTTTCACCTAGAGTCTTCAAGGGCCAGGGTTAGGTTTAGGGTGAACGCTATTTTCGTTAGCATAGCTTAAATTAGAATTGCAAATCGTTTTGTTGGCGTTTCGCTTTTATCACAGGACGTGATTTGTTTGCGTATAGCTTTACCTGCAACACCAATTTTATTTTGCACACGCCAAGTTGGTACGTACTCCAACAGGCGTGAATCTGCTACTACATTCGCCCAGACAATATTGCTAACCAGTGGATAACTTTGGACGCAGATTGGAGGTGGTTGATGTAATTAAAACGAAGTCAGCTGCAAAATATGTGAAAGCCAAGCAGAACGCAACCCATCTTTTATGCGCTTCATTGCTTCTTCTCATTTACAATGTAGGGTTTGTTTACATATGTAACCACTAAACATTAGTTGGTATATAACAGAAAAGTGTGTGTATTAAGTTGCATGGTGGCTCAGTGGTTAGAGCACCAGATTCCGCAGCAGACGTGCCCAGATTCGAGCACTGTCCGCGGCAAATTCTGGTCAATAGGTGATGAGGTCCAAATAAGGACGAAACCGGTCTACTGGATGCATTGCCTCGTCTACATTGCACAACACTTAGTTTATACTGACAACTTCATGAATATAATGAGATTGGTGTTTATATCAAGATCGCAACCTTGATTTACACCAATGTCATAACCACCTGCGTAGCCAATGATCGTTTAAGGCTAGGTGTTTCCAAAAACTAAATTAATCTTCGTTTGTTGACCGGTGCAGATGCACGAAAAACCAGTTCGGCTTAAAGTGAACAAATGTTGTCGCTAAACAAACAGTACTTGACATTTGTTTAATTAACCAATCGCTTGTGCACATGCTGTTCAAAGTATTAAAAGTGAAAATTTGCGCAGTTTGAACGAGAATCCATCTATCAAACTATTATTAGTGGTCCAGATAACTGGTTGTGTTAAGGTCCACAAATCAATGGCTATCCGGTGAATCACTCATTTGGTAATCACTGGTGGTCCGGTATACCATTGACGACTTGCTTAATTAGAAATAAACAAACTCCAATTGGACAAATTAACTCTCAAATAACCTCACATTGCGATACGAGTCCTACGAACAACGGCTGTAAAACTTCGGTTGACCTGGTCATCTAATAACCTGGCGTATAAAATGTAAATCGAGCTACTCCATTAAAAATGTGTCGGACAAAAGTGTAAACTACGTAGGCTGAAAAATATCAGCATTTGCAAACGTGTCTTCGTTTAAGAATTTATGTGATTAATTATCCTAACAATGTGCCAGATTTAGAAGAATTTATATTTGGCGCGACAGGATTTTGAACAATTACCTAATCCTCGATACTATAACAGATTGGTGTCTCAACATCAGCGACAAACAAAAGCCATAAGCTTACACAAATGAAGAATGTGGAGATTGAATCAAGTAGACTTCGTGAAATATTCTATGCTACTGCCAACTCACTTAAGTTAATAGCATCATCTGTGTTATATCATCATATCAGGTGTTACACACCTGGTTGGACCATCCAATTATCCCACATTCCGCACCAAAGTATATAGTGTGTGTGTGTGTGTGGAGCATGATGCCGCCTCCTACTGATAAATCATCAGTGCACTTGAAATTATACCCTCCGTTCACGCTGACTTTGGCCTATCCTTCTGGTTAGACCGCCCGAGTGTCCAGAGTAACGTAGGGGGGTAATTAAGTTAAAAACGGTTTAGTTATATTTCTAATGTCTGAATTTTCTCAACTTATATGTGTCTATAAGGTAACGTTTGGAGCGTAGAGGAAAACTAATTTAACCGCTTTAATTGCTGCATGGAATCACGTAAATTTAGAAATTAATCATCTGCAAGTTTACTAAATCATTATTTTCTATTGAGCTTTCCATTAAATAGTACGACAATAATGCTTTAACTTAATGGTTTTAAAAGTATAAATAGGTCATTTTAGCATACTGAGACATAGGAGTTACATCGCGTACATGCGTGATTTATGTGCTTTTTTGCAAGTGAAAACAATGCTTGTGGTAGTTCATTTGAGTATTTGCTTAGGTCCGGTGCAATCGCTTTCAATGATCTGCTAACTACGCGTATAATTCTGTTGATTCGACACTTTATCTGTGGTTCAGCCCTCCTACGCAATTGTGTGTTTGTTCTACCTCCAACTTTGTGGTGTGTACAGCTTACTTAAGACTGCATTGTTTCAAACATGATCCATGTAGGTAAAGTAAATATTTTTAGTGCACTTTAGTGTAGATCAGTGCTTCTACTAATTCGTGAATTGCATAGACAATTCAGATGGCTGTAATCAGTAGCGTAGGTGGATAATTACGTCAGAACCGTGTTTAATCATGCCCGTAGTCACAGACAGGAACACCGTCTGTGCACATTCACAGCTTACTGGAAACTATTGGTCACAAGAGTTATATGCATAGGCTATGTAAGCCGACAATGTTTGTCGTTATTGTCTCCAAGTCCTTAAAAAAGGCCACAGCAGTTTGTCTTGATTTCGTCATGGAAACTGGAAGGCAGTCATTTTAGACGAATATGACGAACCACACAGACGATTTGAGAAAATTAGCCTGTATGGTAGAAATCAGACTAATGAAGGAGCAATTGGTGTTGGTTCAACGAGCGCTCACCACGGCATAAGCTTAATCGAAAAATTAAATACGTTATGTATGTAGAATCTATCGTGATACTCGAAACAAGGCGCAAAATTCCACCTGGCTCGGCTCATAAAAGTACTCGTCGCAATTTCAGACGCCAAGTTAGGCGCAGTTTAAAAGTCGATCTAGAATCGTTTTGGACCAGAATGGCTGAAAACTGGAAGAAGCGTTCACTTCAGGTAATAGTCGTTATTTGTTCTAACTTATTCGCGCACCAGGTCAGAGAAAACTGAAAGTTAGCGAAACTATAAATGATAAAAACAACCAGCTAATAACCGGTAAAATAAGTCGTCTCGATAGATGGGCTAAACACATCAGAGACCAATATTCTCCTGCACCTGCGTCCGTTCCGATTCCCGAAATCATATCTGTTTCAGCAGTGTGGAATTTTAGTATCGAAGAAACATCAGATTTAGAAAACCAGAATCAAATCCTATCTCTTAACCGTCGCAAAGCCGCAGGCCCTGATGATTTGCTTCCGGGATTATTTAAGGATGGTGGCGATATAATGTCTGGAGTGTTGACTCACCTTTTTCGTACTATATGGGATGAGGAGACTGTACTACTTGATT
Source organism: Eudiplozoon nipponicum (assembly GCA_029291075.1). Taxonomy (NCBI): domain Eukaryota; kingdom Metazoa; phylum Platyhelminthes; class Monogenea; order Mazocraeidea; family Diplozoidae; genus Eudiplozoon; species Eudiplozoon nipponicum. The sequence continues at coordinate 6,378 of JAQBSW010012891.1, forward strand.
AGTATGAATCGACCATCATTTCTATTCTCAAAAATGGCAATCGTAATTCGTGCGATAACCATCGTGGTATAAGCTTGACTTCAGTCGTCTCCAGGTTATTTGCTTCGATTATCCAACGCCATCTTAGCGCATCACCTAAATCACACATTAGAGAAGAACAGGCCAGATTCCGCTCAGGACGAGGTTGTAAAGATAATCTTTTTACCTTAAGGCAAGTTCTTGAACAGCGACATTTATATCGCCGTCCCACAACAGGCGTCTTCCTAGAATAAGGTTGTATTTGACTCGATGGTTTGCAATGTTTTAGTCGATATTCTGTCGAAGCGTGGTGTTACCACAATATTTGTTAATATTATACGCGCAGTCTAGACAAACACTTAAGGTAGCGTTAAGATCTACAACGAATGAACGCACAACTTTAAAATCAGCAGTTGGGTTCGTCAAGGTTGTCCACTCTCCCCATTTTTGTTTAATTTTGTAATCGATGCTATTATGAACAACAATCTTCCACGCATTCGGAATGCAGGTGTTAAAGTTCTCCCGGGTAGTTAACTAGTGAATCTTGACTATGCGGACGATATCGTCCTATTTTTCGACAATCGGCCAGGCCACTTTGACAAGATTAGTAGACGTTGTTCATTCTTTCGGTATGAAACGCCAACCATCTCAACGTAAGATACTGTTACAGGATCATCCATCACTCACTCCAACGCTGCGACTGCAGAATGAAGGTCTAAACATAGTTGAAAGGCTTCCATACCTTGGGAGCATTATCAATAACTTAGGCAATATGCCTGACGAGGTGAGAATGAGAATCGCGAAGGCTTGAGTAATTTTCTCGAACCTTCACCTTTTATAAAGAAACGCGAGTATTTCACTCTACCCTAAAGGTCGTGTTTACAATGAATCTGCACGCGCGACTTTACAAATCGCTAATGAAACTTGGCCTTTTAGAATTGACGATTTTAGACATTTAAAGACATTCGATCATCGTTGTTTGAGAAGCATAGAACATGTAGGTAACCATTAACGAATAACCAAGATTTACACCCGTAGACATATTTTTGGATATGCAAACGGATGCTCTTCGTTTAAAAACAAATATGACTCCATCAACTTTGTTGGCTCGGTCATGTTTTGTGCATGCCCACAATTCGTTTGCCCAGTAGAGCTCTGTTCTCTCATCCAGCACCAGTTTAGCGCAAGAAACGAGGTGGGCGGATTTTGACATGGTGGAAACAATTGACGTCACTTACATCCAAATTTGGTAGTATAGGACCCACTCGTCTGCCAGGATGGGGTCCTCGTGCGCATCATAGTTCTTGGGTAGTAACCCTTCGCGATATGGCATTGAATCGAGCTCAGTGGCGATCTTGTTGCAGATGTCTAGTAGAATCATCTTTTTTAACCTTCTTTTTTCGGTAGAGCAAAGTTAGCTGTGCGGTTTTGTTTGTTTATAGCGTGATACAGTGAAACCCGCAAGGAAGGTGTATTGTTGATATTGCCTTGCCCTAATGCAGACTTGACCATAGTGGTGTTGTTAAAACTGTTGAAAGAATTACATCATCGAAAAACTGATCGCTGCTTTCCTTTGATATACTTTAATTACTAGATTTTGTAAATCAACTTGACCATTATACTACGTAGGTATTGCATATACATGTAAGCCTCTTTTAAGAAACAAGAGCGGAGTTCTAAAGTAATGCCCGAATACGAGCAATGTAAAGTTTATTAACGAGAGCACGTCGTGGGCTGATTGGGAAAATACAATTTGAGTTCGACTAGTTAGGAACCAAGAGTGGGATTACCAAATAACGTTGTACGAAGAGCAAAGGTCTTGTCTGTCATTGAGACCAAGAAAGCGTTCTTATTGGGAAACTACATTAAACGGAAAACAAATATGGGCAATCAAAGATCAGATCTAGCCAGGCACTAAATGGAGACAGATCATCAGATAAACTGGGATGGCTGTAAACGGATTGCACTATGTAACCGAAATAGATCAACCAGGTTGATTAGAGAATCAATTGAAATAAAATCAGGAATGAACGTCATGAATATGACATGTGTAGAAAAATCATTAGGCCCAATATTTAATGAAGCTTTCTCGAATGGAAAGAAACGTGGATTGGAGGAATCAGAGTTAACAATAAATCCAACTAAGTAGCCGCGAATGTGAATTTGCGATTGCAATCAGAACAATTTAAATGAAGTCAAAAGTGTTGTATTTTGGCTGATTTACTATAGTTGAAGAGAATCGTGTGCACTGAGGGAGCTTACATACTTACTTATATATTGATATATATATATATATATACAAGTATATAAATATAAATTTATGGATCAGTAAAAATAGAAATAGACACAGGAGGACCTTGCGTGGTTGCTATATATTCGTTTAGGTATACATATTATATATGGCATGTTTACGTAAATACACATGTATGGATATTATTGATTTATATAAGATGTAAGAGGAACTTACGAGGTTATTTTTATGTTTATCTTAATATGCATTATATATATATATATATATATATATATATATATATATATAATATATATATATATATTGTGTAGAAGACATACATATGTCTGCATGATTCTATGATATATATATGATGGGGTGAGAGCTCACATGGTTGCTTACAGCTGTGTTTATATATGCACAATATATACATAGGTGGATATTTAGATTCTTATATAAGATATGAGAGGAACCATATGGTTGCTTATATGTTGATAAATATATAAATAATATATGGTTTGTAGACGTGTATATTTTTGGATATTTATTTATTCATATAAAATGGAATATAAATATATGAAAAATAGATACATTATATACTCAGGATAATTAGTTGGTACTTTAAGTTTAAAGAACCCATTTTTTATTGTACATTTTTCGATATATACATACATATATACATATACATAAATAAATAAATATACACATAGACGCATAAATATTAGCATGTGTCTTGACTGATAAAATTTATCCATTGAGGAACTCATATGGTTGCTTATATGATATGCATATTATATATGATGGATAGATAGATAATTATAAAAGAGTGTATGGATTTACTGGAGTAACAGGTGTTCAGAAATAGTTATAATTCTCAATTTCGGTGAACTATAGCATAAATTGATATCCATCATGTTGGTACTATGTACCGACTTGGCAACCATAGTGTTAGTACCATGTACCTTTGTGTACTAGAATGTTGGTATGGGTTATTGACACAATAACCATAGTGTTATTATCCTTTACAGATACGGTATAAATATTATATAGAGTGAGTTAGCGTTGAAGTCGCATTGTCGAATACTTTATATGATGTAAGCTACTCTACACATTCGTCTAGGAGATTGTAGCGTCCTATTATCCCACATTCTTGACCAAAATATAGAGTGGTTAAAGGGCGTAATACGGGCTCCTACTGATGAGTCGCCAGTAAGCACGAAATTAATGTGCATGAGATTATACTATCCATTCTTGCTGCCTTTGGTTTATCCTTCTGGTCACAACTGAACTAATTTCTTACTAGGTTCGCAGCACCTAATACATACTTGCGTATTGTATATTTTAATAAAATTATATAGATATGTATATTGTTTGGACCCTGATATTTAAATTTAAAATTAAATTTATACAGGATAGGTGTGTAAGTAAATATTTATTTGGTTGATATGCTATACTTAAAGTAATACAATATTATGTCATTCGTTTGAATAACTTCACACCCTCTGTAATCTATTGCACACAGGGTGAGATTACGTAAACCGAGACTTGAAGATTACTGCAATATGAGTGAAGCAAAAAATTGTCTTGACCCTGGTGATCTAAAAAAATCAAGACATTACGGATAGGCGTGCATGTTGGTAAATATGGTTTGCTTATACTTATTCAATAAATTTCACTTAAGATAAGAGTGCACGCATGTGTGTGTGTGTGTGTGTAGGTTGATGTGTGCGAGGGAGGGGGTGACGTAGATAATTTGGTGTATACATGTGAGTGTAGGAGAATAGGTATGAAGGCCGGATATTGGGGCAGACAAAAATGTACTTTAAGAAGTAAAATAAATATAAAAGTAGATCTGTCTTGAACGAGGATATCAAATTTTCCACATACTGATTTTTACCTGTGCGTGTTGTGTCAACCCTAAAGATGGGACATGAAAGCAGGGCCCGGATATTCGGAAAATATTGTTTCACGTACAATTTTGGACGCCTTGACAATGACGAGATCAGTGAGAACACATCAATCAAGGCCAAAAACAATCTGCACACCCGGAAGTGCAAATGAATCAAGATTTCAAAAATGAAATTGAATATTTCTAATAGACAGTACACGCGTGGAGAGCTTCAAAACCAGGAGACAAGTAGGAATCGATGAATCAATAAGGCTGGTAAGATGAGCACGTGAAAAGGTGAATCAAGATTTTACCTACCTAAGAGTGCTATCTATTGTCTCGCGAAAGTCTATTTCAGAATGAAATTGAACATTTCTAATAGACAGTACACGCGTGGAGAGCTTCAAAGCCAGGAGACAAGTAGGAATCGATCAATCAACGAGGCTGGTAAGATGTGCACGTGAAAAGGTAAATGAATCAAGATTTTACCGATCGAAAAATCATCATTTCAAGACCCGTAATAGTCAACGATATTAGGAAAGCAATATGACGACAACGCTGAGTAGCTAAATATTTCATTCCAATTAATCTTATCCAACAATCATTCATGCTTAAGGTAATGAAATTTGGAATTTTGACGCAGAAATAATTTTAGTGTTGGTTACGTTCTTCCGTGTCATTGTAATTATCAAAAACGACACTACAATAATAAAAAACCGAATACAGCACAGTTAGGAAAAGGCACATTTTTTATTCGCTAAATGTTAAATCAAGTAATTAACGTGAGCATTTAAAAATAAGGTGAATTAAGTTGAATTAAATACATACGTTATGCAATAAATAGGTGAAAAGAAAATTACATGCTGTGGTGTATGTACACACACACACACACAGAGAAAAATTCACCCGTTTAAACAACCATAGATTGCGCGAGTGGTTGTAACAATTCTTTAAATCAAGTTTGCGAGCTTGAAGTAAACACCAATACCATTGTATTTATCCAGTCGTCGAACACAGCAGAATTAACGCCAGTCACAAGCACTGACACGTTTCATCCTTCGATGATGATCATCAAGATTTGTTTAAATAAACAGAGTGAATTTTGAAAAAAAGAGGACCGTTGTCGTTCGATATACCAAGAAGAATCTTGGATGTGTGTGGTAACTCAGTTTCAGGAAAAAAGTATTAGAAATGGAATGGAACCAAATATAAGCATAGGCGCAAATATCATTAAAAACGGATGAATTATTTAATTCAAATTTTCGAGCTTCATATAAAGGTCAACCTAATTGTATCTCATCTGTCGCACAACATAGCAAAGCTACCATCAGTCACACGTAGTGAGGCGTTTCTACCTTCCACGATCATCATCAGAGTACGACGACAAACTGACTAGCGAGGATCAAGCCACATTGCATATATATATGGAAATCAAATTTAGATATGCTGCACTCGCCTCAAGTAGTCTCGTATACATTGTATTTGACTTGAAATATCGGCTACAAAATTTGTATACAGCTTTCGCCACATATAAAAATAGGTGACACAACTAAATAATCAATGACTGTTGTTGTTCGACGACTGGCCAAATACAATAGGATTGGTGTTTACTTCAAGCTGGCAAACGTGATTTCAAGAATTGTTACCACCACCTGCGCAAGCAATGATTGGCTATATTTGAATAACTGTTTATATATATATATATATATATATATATATATATATATATATATATATACTTCTCATATATATATATCCTCCTAAGATCGGTTGTCGATCATACTCTCCTGTTGATCGTGGAAGCTTGAAGCGCCTCAGTGCGTGTGACTGACGGTAGCTTTGCTATGTTGTGCGACTGTTTAGAAACAATTAGGTTGGCATTTATATGTAGCTCGACAAATTCAATCAAATAGTTAATCCGTTTTTAATGATATTTGCGTCTATGCTTATATTTGGTTTCATTCTCTTTCCTAGTATTCCCACATTCAAGTGTCTTCTCGATATATCGATCGACAACGGTCGTCTTTTTTTCTCAAAATTCACGCTATTTATTTAAGCAACATAAAAGTTTAACGCAATCAACCAACACAGAGTCCAAATAAGCATTCGTTTATTGTGTAATTATGTTCATAATTACTTCTATCTGTGCAAATCATAAATGCTTAATTGTTAGCTTGTACGCGATTAAATTTAACCAGACACTAAGCTTACACGCGCACAAATTAGCCTCCATGCCTATGTGGCATGCATGAAATGCTGTATCGCATAAATTGAAAATACGCCACACTGAACTGATTCATACTTTAGCATAGAACAATCGTTGATCGCGCGGGTGGTGATAACAACTAGATATAAACACCAATGTCAGTAAATTTATTTGCAGCATAGTATAAGTCAGCAAATTCAATGCACAGGGCAGACAGGCTTCTTTCCTACTGGGTACTTTTCAATTGCCGTCCAGATTTTCACCACGGACACAGAACTCAACTCTATCCAGTACGCCATCAGGCCACACACTACACGTCCATTTCAGTTACAAATTAACCTATGTTGACTGTGGCTTAACTTACAATTAACCACGCGCAATCTGTCACTACAGAACAGACACCAGGCTACGTGGGTAAGTGCTATTGAATTGAACATTTATATAACTTAACTTTTATAGATTGTTATCATTCCGCCAAATTCTAGTGCGCGACAAATGGCAACACTCGTAGGTCGGTAAAATTTTGAATGCTTTACATTTCCACGCGCACATCCCTTCGTGTGCATCGATTCATGGGTTCACACTTGTAATCTAGTAATGTAAAAGACAAGTTGTGCACATGGAGATCTCTAGTAATGAAGATTTTACCGACCGATGGGTGCCGCCACTTGTCTCACAATAGACTACTGCGGAACCAACTTGAAAGATGACAGCGCTGAGCGACGAAATGTTACTTTTAAAGCATCCCATTTATATCTGCTTCTAACGCAGGCTGGCAAGGATTATGCATCAGGACTAATTATGAAGAGTAGTGAGTCGCCTTCCAGACAACTTTGCTCAAAACCAATGCATTTTGGCACGGAACGGAATGACAAATATTGGCATGAGCATTTCAAGTCAAAGGATGACAGCCCCGCGCAACAGCAAGTGTCATTCGAAATGTTAATTATGTAAACATCATCATGATCATGATCATCATCTTTTTCATAATCATAACCGTCATCATAATAAGCATAACCCTCACCATTATTTTAATTAACAAGTACTTCATTATCACCACCAGCATCATGATGCACATCATCATTATCATTATCATAACCATCATCATCATCATCATCATCATCATCACCAACGTAATCATCATCAAAACTATCATAATCATAACACTCATCATCATCATCATAATCATCATCAACAACAAAGTCATAATCATCAGCGTCATGATCGAAATTATAATCATCATCAATATCATAATAATTGTCACCATAACCTTCATCCTCATCATCATCAACATCATTATCATTATCATCAACAACGCCATCATCGTCATCATCGTTATCATAATCATAACTGTCATCGCAATAATCATAACCCTCATCATTCTCATCATCAAAAACTTCATAATCATCACCAGCATCATAGTGGACATCATCAAAATCCTTAAAATTATCACGATAACCCTTATCATCATCAGTACCATCGAAGTCCATGTTGTCGTCATCATCAACATCACAAGGTGATGCTGTTCTGCCGCATAACTATTAAATATAACCGTAGATAATAATTGAATGCCATAGACGTCTAGGTCGTCTGAAACTATTCCCTAAATCAAGTTTGCGAGCTTGAAGTAAACACCAATCCCATTGTATTTAACCAGTCGTCGAACAACATAACAAAACTACCACCAGTCGCAACGCACTGACGCGTTTCGACCTTCCTTGATCATCACATCAGAGTACGACGGCAAACTGACTAGCGAGGATCACACCGCATTGCATATATATGGAAATCAAATTTATCATCATCGCCATCATCATCATCATAAACAACAACGCCATCATTCACATCATAATCATCGTCGTCACCAACATTATCATAATTATAACTGTCATCACCATCATCATCGACATCCACATCATCATCATCATCATCATCATCATCATCATTATCACCAACATCATCGGAATTATTATCCTCATAAACAACAACGCCATCATCAACATCATAATCATCTTCGTCACCAACATTATCATAATTATAACCGTCATCACCATCATCATCGACGTCCACATCATCATCATCATCATCATTATCACCAACATCATCGGAATTATTATCCTCATAAACAACAACGCCATCATCAACATCATAATCATCGTCGTCACCAACATTATCATAATTATAACCGTCATCACCATCATCATCGACGTCCACATCATCATCATCATCATCATCATCATCATCATCATTATCACCAACATCATCGGAATTATTATCCTCATAAACAACAACGCCATCATCAACATCATAATCATCGTCGTCACCAACATTATCATAATTATAACTGTCATCACCATCATCATCGACATCCACATCATCATCATCATCATCATCATCATCATTATCACCAACATCATCGGAATTATTATCCTCATAAACAACAACGCCATCATCAACATCATAATCATCTTCGTCACCAACATTATCATAATTATAACTGTCATCACCATCATCATCGACATCCACATCATCATCATCATCATTATCACCAACATCATCGGAATTATTATCCTCATAAACAACAACGCCATCATCAACATCATAATCATCGTCGTCACCAACATTATCATAATTATAACCGTCATCACCATCATCATCATCATCATTATCACCAACATCATCGGAATTATTATCCTCATAAACAACAACGCCATCATCAACATCATAATCATCG